>LPNX010112318.1:79405-129705 GCA_001517045.1 Pseudotsuga menziesii | reverse complement strand
ATATATATTTCACTGCAATGTCAATAACCACTATTCATATAATCATATGCAATGTTTTTGGTAATCGATGATGCACTAGTTCATCTACGCAAACTCTCTGCACATGTTTGTTTATGTAAATTAAATGCACAGTTAAACTTAAAATAAATATTCCCACTTGCCAGATGGATTCACCGATGCATTTTCATTTGTTTTTCACACGTGTGCATGTCAATGGTTTATACGCACCAATAACGATGTAAGCTTACTTGAATCAGTGCTTTATATGTGTTTAAGTGCCCAACTGTGTTCAAGTAGTTTAAATATATTAGGCTATTTTGATAGATTATAAGCACCGATGAACTCATATCGATTGACCGCACTAGAAAAGATAAAAACATAAATGTTGTATGGTGCATACGATGTGACATATCACATTGACGCATTTGTTATGTAAGAAAGAAACAGTGCATATAGTTGACACAGAAGCATAGGTGTGGTGTTGAAATTATGTTATTTCCGATGCTTATTCTATTTGAATGCATTGGTGGAGATACTTTACATTGTACAACACTGGTGTGTTGTGTTAGGTAACGCATTGGTGCACCAATATTAAACTAAGCACATCAATAAAAAAAATCTGCTAAAACATCTAACTGCTGAGCTTGTTTTAGCTATAAAATATATCCGTTATAACCTCTGTTAAAACATCTACTACCATTGGAGGAGGCTGTAGTGGAGTTTTTTTTTTTACTTTTTTTTCCCAATCTTGTAACAATAAAATCCTCCTCTAATACCTCCACTATAGGATCTTTTCCTTGTAGTGGGTTACCAAATCTATATGATGGGTTGGAATAGAGGTATGTGTCTTACCCAACTATGAAGGATTGCCTAATATTGAGACATTTCTTGTTGAATTCAAAAGTAAAGTACCAGAGAAACAACGACAACTGGAATTAGTTGTGGCTCTGAAAGATACTATGGAGAGGTGGTGGGTTGTTCATAAATAGTCGATCATAGGTTGGTTGCAATGCTAAATATTATTGGAGATACGGTTTGGTGAGGAATCCCATATGTTGGAGAAACATATATTGGGTTGACCGGTCCTATCGACAATATCAATACATGTAGCATGACATGGAAGACTATACCAAAGAAAGAATGGGTACACATGTTCATATACACATTGGATACGATACCAACGAATTGGTACATGTACCTGGAACTTCGACGAGGGACTATAGAATGGGATCATTTGGATACAAGTTTTAGAAAAAACTCTAGTTATGAAGATGAAAGTACAATGGTGGATGTAGCACTCTAGGTTATTAAAGCTAATATTTTTGAAGAATTACTAGTACTAGTATCTAATTTTACTTAGCAGACTGCGATAGTTAAAGGATAATGGATTTTACAATGTTTCAGGGTAGCTAAAATATGATGATCCATGAGAAGTACATATTCTAGAGTCTAAAGAGAACTGAGATTTAGAGGGTCAAGTCATTTCATCTAACAAAATTTTGAAGCTGCTGAAGATAAAAAAAGGTAAATATCAGTTCTTCTTAAAATCCAAAAGTTGCAAACATTGGTGATTATTGGGATGCTGAAACGGTAGGTAAGATTACATACTTGCTACATGAATTCCAAGATTTATTTCCTACCAAGTTTTCCGAGATGAAAGCAATTGCTAAAGAACTTGGAGAAATGAAGATTCCTTTGAAGCTAGAAGCTAAACCTGTCAAGCTGAGGTTGTACAGACTTGACCCTAGATACAAGGAAAAAGTTAAAGAAAATCTCAGAAGAATGTTGGATGCAAATATCATTGAGCCTATCAAAGAGGAAAAATGGATTATCCTGGTGTTAGTTCAAGATAAGAAGACCGGTGAGATTTGAATTTGTGTTGATTTGAGGAAGTTTAATGATGCATGTTTACATGACCCCTTCCTACGCCATTTACTGCTGAAGTGCCAGAAAGTGTTGGAGGTTAGGAAGCATATTCATTCATTTATAGATTTTCTGGGCATCATCAAACGAGAATTGATAAAGAGGATCGACAAAATACTACTTTTGCGACATAATGGGGTTGTATCTAGTATACAGTATTGTATTTGGTATTCATAAAGAATGCTCCGTCTATTTTTTCTAGAATAGTTGTTGTTTCTCTCAAAGAATTCATTCATAATTTCCTAGAAGTATAAATTAATGACTGGACAATTCTTGGTATACTAAAAAACCACATTGAGACCTTAAGACTAATGTTAGAGCATTGCAGAAAATTCCATATTTCTTTGAATTTGAAGACACACATGTTTTGTGCTCCATTTGGCATACTTTTGGGTCATGTTTTCTATAAATAATGGTTGTCAATGGACTCGGTGAATATCACTATAATAGTAGAATTACCTCCACCAAAATCAATAAATAAAATAAGGACCACATTGGGGCATACATGATACTATAGGAAATTTATCAAGGGATATGATAAGATCACAACCCAAATGGAGAAACTGTTAAAGAAGGATACCAAGTTTCAATGGAATGACCAGTGTCAGGAGATCCTTGACACACTAAAAGATAAAATGGTTACAACACCAATTATGGTATTTCCTAAGTGGAGAAAAACAATTCGATGTGCATGTCAATGTGTCTTCAGTCGCTATAGGTTTGGTACTGTCTCAATTGGTTGAAGGTTCCATTGATAATCCAATAGTGTTCACTAGTAGAAAATTGTCGACAACATAAAGGAATTATATTATGATAGAGGGGGAAGGCCTAGCCATGGTATATGCATTGCAAAAGTTCAGGAATTATTTGTTGGGGGGAACTTTAAAATGTTTACAGATCACTCTACTTTGAAGTATTTGCTTAACAATCTAGTATTGGGGGGAATATTTGTTGGTGACTCTGCTTGTTCCAGGAATTTGATTTTAAGATTGTATTCAAGTCAAGAAGGCTGAATGCATGTCCTAATTATATGTGGATGTTGGAAATAGGAGAGGAACCAGTTAACTTGGATGACAACCTCCCAGATGCACAACTCCTTTTGGTAAGGATGGTTCAGTTGTATAAGTTAGGACCAAATGAGATATTACATCGATGCATTTTGGACCATGAGAGGCCAATAATTTTGGCCGAAGCCCATGATTGGGTGGAAAAAGGGAACTACATAGGGAAAGTGACTACACAAAATATATCGAGGGCCATAATATGGTGGCCTACATTACATAAGGATGCAAAGGAGTATTTTAAAAGTTATGACATATGTTATAGGATTGATAAACCTTCAAGGAAAGATGAAATTCCTTTAGTGACAAAAGTGACATTGCAATCCTTCAAAAAGTGGGCTATGAATTTTTTTGATCCCATCAACCCTTCAGGGAAAGGACTGGAGCAAGGTACATCACTACTACAAATGACTATTTAACTAGATGGGATGAGGCTGCACCTGTAAAGATTGTATTGTTGTAGTTGCAGTGAAGTTTCTGTTTGAGAATGTAGTCACAAGGTTTTGATACCCTTGAGTTCTACAGAGTGATAAGGGTACGCACTTCATTAATAAAAATATTGAGGAAGTTACAAAATAATTTCAAATTTATCATAAGAAGAGTACCCCCTATCATCCACAATCAAATGGGACTATCGAAACATTCAACAAAATTTTGGAACATGCCCTGACAAAGGTATTTAACGTGAACCGCGATGACTGGGGTTTGAAGGTTCCTTAGTATTATAGGTCTATAGAACAACATGCAAGAAATTGGAAGGTCAAACACCATTCAAGTCGGTATATGGGTAGGAAGTTGATATGAATATGGAATATATTGTACCAAGTTTAGGATTGAAACATTTACTAATATGTCTCATACTGGTGTTGTCAAAGAAAGGTTTCCATAGCTACTCCATCTAGAAGAAGATAGACTCATTGAAGGATTCCGACAATAGGTTCAAAAAGAAAGAGAGAAGGCTTGGCATGATCGCCACATCATAAGGAAGTAGTTCCAGTGAGGTGACTTAGTTCTCCTCTATGATAGTAATTTTTTCAAACATATTGGTAAGCTTCAGATGCATTGGTTATGTCCTTATGTTATAATCTACGTCACAGAAAGAGGTGTAGTTAAATTACAGAAGTTAAATGGTGAGCGTATGATAGGATTGGTTAATATGAGTTGAATAATACCTTATAGATATAGTTGTACATTCCTTTGTTGGATTTGTAAATTTGTATGAAGTCAAAAAATATAATTTTTGGAAACCCCAAATTTTTACTCGTGTCAAAGTTTGTGGTCATATGTCGAAGTCTTTATAATGTCCAATATAAGGTAGATATTCCTCGAGGTCATGTATTGTCTAAGTAAGTTAAGGTACCAATCAAATTACTTGTATCGAGGTACATCACTAATTTTTCAAAGTTGGAACCCTCTCAAAGTTGGAGTTAATGCACATTAATGACTTCTTTTAAGGTGAAAGTAGTGGTGGTATTAGTGGTATATTGTCATAAATTCCCAAAAAGACTCAAGTGTGTGAACATATTGGTCACCAAACTCATAATCATTTCAAGGATCTGGTCAAATTCATTGAACATTTGATTTGACAAGAAATTTGTGTGTGGCAATCAATTTAAAAATCATGATTCCCACCAATTTGACATTCATTATGTTGAGACGTTGAAGTGTGTTGAGAAATCTAGAGTTCTCGTAGTAGTCTGAATCTGATTTTGCACAGTAATTTGCAAGAATGCAGATCGATCTTTCTAACACCAGTGAAGTCTAAGGATCTGCTGAGGAGGCAGGGATGCATCAATTTGTTCCTATTTTTAATGAAGAATAGATTGATATTCTGTCGTCATAAGTTCCAACCAACATTTCAAGGAGAAAGCGATCTACAAACCGCCATGACAATCCAGAGGAATGCACAAAGGAAAAACATGATGTTGAGGGCTTTAGTTCTTGGTTTGCGACATTGCTCCCTGGGTATACTCCACTATGAGAGTTGGATGCACCCTTTGTCGAAATCACAAGAATACTAAGTATCTATTGGTGATAGCCCCTATTCCAAAGGGTTTTCTTGTGCAAGGGGATATACTTCCGAACATTCATAAATTATCTTATGCGGATCATGATTTGGTGAAGTACCCTAGTTTACATACAAATAATTATATGAAGATAGTTTTATCACCATGGGGTGTGCCATTGTAGCTTAATCCTATGCAATGGGATTGCAGGTTGCAAATATTTGGAATTTTGTCACTAATACATTTTCCACACTTCATACATATTGTGAAGTCAGTGCATGTGTCAAGAAGTTGCTAGTGTGTTTCCATGTTGTTTTTTTATGGATGCATAGGAAAGTATTTGTTGACTTTGACTTGGTTGCTCAGATTACAAGGCTACACAAGGATGGGGTGGACACTACTCAATTGTTTGTTAGAAAAGAGAAGGATAAATATTGAGCTACCAGGATGAAGGAAAAGTACAAACTATCGAAGAACAAGAGAGGGTTCGACATAGCTTCCATCAATTACCAAGAGGTTTGTTTTGCAGCAAAGGCGCTAGAAATTAAAGTCTTGAGGAAAATGCAGCCAAATCAAGTAATTGATTTAGTTATAGCAGTGACAGAGCAGTGTCCTATAGGTGTGTAGATGAATTAGTATACCTTTTTGTTAAATAAACTCCTTAATGATTGTGTCGATGTCCAAGAGAAAGGTAACAAATTTTCATATTCTTGGTTACCGATTTTAATTTCATTTGTTGCATGCGAAAAGACGCCAATTTACCAGGGTATGGAGCATTTTTTCCCCTGTCTAGGGGAAATATATTACAATATATGGTTTACCAAGAATCAGAGAAGGAAAGAGGATAAAAATATTGATTTTTGCATGCATGTGGAGGGGATGCGATACAATGTCATTAAGATTACATGTCTAGAGGCCTAGAATGTCGCAGAATACCGAAACATTATGAGATTCATAGGGGGGGAACTATATTTATACCCAGGAAATATAAGACCCACATAGTAAGTGGTTGATAAATGTATATAAATTGACAGGAAAAGGTTGATTTCATTATTCAGGAATGGCCGACGGAGTGGAAAGTTCCTGTCGAGGATGATCAAATATCCGTGGAACAATATCATCATGATCAACAACAAGGGGGTATGTTGTAGTAACACCAGAGTTTCCATCAGACTCATAATACTCTACATCATGATGAGGTAGCTGATAACCCACCTATTTTGCATAATGATGATGATCAAGAATCAAGTACCACACCGACTAGTCAAAGATTAGGATAAAATGCAAGGGTGTGGCCTCAAAAGAGAAAGGGAAAAAGAAGAAGAAGGCCAGAAGGCCAGAAGGGACCTTCAAGTGATTTCCTTAACATATGACGATGCCGAAATCCTATTCAATAGGATGGATAATGTTACAATAGAAAATAGGAAAATGGTAGAAGAAAGGAATGTCAAGTTATTCAGGGGTGTAACCAAATTTCCCACTACATTATGTCAAGCACTGAAAGAAATTTGAATATCCTCTATCCAATAAAAATATACCTAATCTAAGGAGATGAGGTAAGCATAGGTTTGGCTTATCAAAGAAAGAATATAAGTATCATCTTCATCTATGATGAACAGGGTAGTCCAGGCCTCTGAAGGCATTGGATTTTGGGGATGCGAGACCGAATGAGAATGTTACACCCAAAACTTGTCTTTATGCTCAATCCCCTGAAGTAACCTAGCTAATAATTCTTTTGGAGGAACCTTTTTTCTCAACTATAGGAGGTTTGATGCACCCTGCCTCATGACATAGATCATTAGACTATCCTAATGCATCTTTCCTAATAATAAGGTGCACCAATGAAACTTGTTTCCTGAGGACAAGAAGCAATGACACATCCTTCTCATGCACAAGGAGCATCAACACCCTCAAAGAGGGAAAACAAAATATATTGAGAACCTTATAGATGAAAGTAATTGTGGAATATTATCCCAATTACTTAGGTTAGGTGGAATTCATACCCCTAGCCTCTAGGGATGATCCCTCACCTTCCTCCCTAAGAATCGCAACCCCTCTGGTCCCTATTTAGCATATATATACAAGATTCATGGATGAAGAGAGGGAGGAGAATCACTAGAGCGCCTTTATGCTCCTGGAATCACTACTGGTATAGGAGGCAAAGAGTGTGGCTTGTGAGTGAGAGGCTTGTCAAGTTTGTAGAGCATGTATGTGTGAAAGTGATTCAAACACATTGTGAGAAAAAATAATTGACATCATGGCTTTTGTTGTTGTTTTCTTCTCTTTTAGTTTTTAATACAAATATGTTCCCCTTTCCCATGAATGATTTGTGCTAATATCAATTGTTCATTAATTTTCTCCTTGATCATTAGTATAGATCATTGAATTATCTTGTTTCTCTCACTATTGCATCTTGTTATTCATATTGTTTTGAAGGTAATTGATAGCAAAGGAATCCACACGATAAGGATCACCTTCGTTGTTGAGGTATAGAAAGCTTCAAATTCAAGTAGTTTAACAATATAGGGAGAGGATGCATTGTTGTGGTATTTTTTTATGGATATGCCGCATCTATACTAGGGAAACCATATTTGTCTGCATCGATTGAGAATTTACAATAGAAAAATTGGCGACCATACTGGGGAACGATCAGATTTATTAATTTTTGCTTCACTCTTGATTACAAGCTCTCAAATATTTTCTCTTGCTCATTCAAGGTGAGAAATACATCTTATTTGAATTCCACTTTCTTTCTCAGGTCAATATTTACACTCAACAAATTCTAGTTTTATTTACAATGGCTTATTTTAAAGGTTATTTACTTATTTTGGTTCTCTAGTTGTGTCGACACACCTGGGTTTCTTTGAAAGTGCGTTGAATTTTCCTGACACTTTTCATCTACTGTCACAGTGTGTCACTAACACCTTCTTCCCAGAGTCAATAAGCGTTGCTGATAGTGTTTGAAATATATCAAAGAGCGTTGTCCAACGGAGGATGCCCTGGTTTTTCTCGGTAGAGTGCGATGCGGTAAGCCATCTCCAACTTCATATTACTCTTTTGAATTTTTTTCTTTTGTTTGGGTTTTGTCAATTTGCTTCTCTACTTATTGAAAGGTATGATAGTGTGCTTAGCCTGAATATATATATATATATATATAGATATAGATATATATATATATTTGAGTTAAAATATTGAAAAGTTGTCATAGTAAGAGCTCTAAAACTGAATGGTTTTGTGTGGAAGTTTGATCTTGGGTTTATAGTTTGAATTTAGATCTCTCAAGTCTCTTTCCATATCCACAGAAAGGAAAAATAATGTTATTTTTTCTTGCACTTTTTTAGAGTGATTTTTGTTCTTTCCGTTTATTTTCTAGAAGTACATAAAAAAACAAAAGAAAAATTTAGATTTGTTTCTTTTGGTTTGTTTAGGTGTATTGAATCTAATTAATCATATAAATTAGTAGTGTTTCTTTTGAATTTTGATTAAGAAAATCATAGGCATTTAGGCATTAAGAAATGTTTTCTTTTTTGTTTTAGAGATCTCTTTAGGTATAGCATTAAAAGGTTTTGCATGCCTGAATGTTTTTTCAAAGATTGAAGAATGAGTTCTTAGAATTTCATGGTGTTTGTGTTCATCACTTGAAAGGAAAGATCTCTCCTTTGCTCTAACTAGGATTCATCGAAAATAAATTGCATTGCATGTAGATCATTTAATCTTGCAATTTTTTCCACACTCCACAAACATTCACTAACCATCAAGATAAAATTGAACGATATCTTAGGTTAAAATTATTAGTAATTTGAGTGATAGGTTAGAAGACGTGTTTCGGTGTCTATATAATATAAACATAAGATATGCCCTTTTTTTCTTGCACTCTATCACAGGGACTGTGTGGTTATTCCACGTACCAATTAGTATATCAAATGGATTTTCACATACCCTCAAGGTATATCAAAAAATTCTTCGCATACTTGATAGTATATTGGAATGCCCCTGTCTAACGGTTATGCATTATACAACACTAATATGGATTTGAACTCCCACGTAGCTTAAGTATATCGGGAGACCCTTCTAGAAAACTATACCAACTTAAAAAATGATTTTGGCCATCTTGTTGAAGCAATATACCGATAACAACACTCATGGAGCTACTGCACATGTGTTGTCCAAGTAGTCAAGTATTTAGGAGAGGGTATGGTCCCAATCCTTCTTGTCATGTTTTACTATTGGACCTTGCGATATATCACAAGTGGCGAGAACTTGGCAATCCTATTGAGGATATGGATTTTTCAGCCCCTCTTATCACTTAAGTTTTCTTATGACCTTATCTTGCGTAGGATTGTTTATGTGTGATATTTTTTACTTGAATACCTTTAGAGTAAAATTTCTTAGTCAACATTTTGGTTGAACCACCTGTGAGGAGATCTCGTAGGATGCAGGGTTTACCACCTGAATTTCCTCCTACTACGGAATTTAGGAAGGAGGTGACCATGGACCAACCTATCAAAATGAATCCTTCTATAGAAGAGATTCCATATATTGAATCAGGATAGGAGTATTCTTCTTTTGATAATCCGTCTACCTCTACCTCAGTATTGGTACAATTTCCTTATTCACATGATTCAACTTTTCACTTCCTTATAGAAGGCCATTCTGGTGCACAAGATTGAGTTTTTTCCCATCCATCAGATGACCTTGTGGCATCTGAATTTGGTCCAACTACTTCATTTTGGGAGGCTTCTTTGGTACAAATGGTTTCCGAATATGACACTATTGCTTTGTTGTATGCCACTCCCCCACCAAATATGAGATTATTATTATCAAATGATGAGTATTTTAGATCCATCTGTGAGATGGTTGTCGGGCTAAATATTCACTATCTAATACAACACTTAATTTGTCAACCCAGGGAGGTAAGCTTGTGAGATGCAAACACTGTAATATATGCAGGATTAAGTGCTATCCTAATCTAATCTACCCTAATCTGGATTATTCTAATGTAAGAATTTATTCATGGTGCATAATAAGAAGACTCCTGATCTAACAACCATCAAAATTATTCAAACGTAAAGTCCTAATATTAATTAGAATACTCTCACATCTACAAAACATTCAAATTCATATCCTATCCTAATTATAGAAATGAAAATACTCTTTAAACTATCTTCAAAACAATTCTAAAACTGAAGCATAAAATAAGAACTATCTAACATAACTCAGAAACTTGAAATAGAAAGAAAACTATTTATCAACACAGAAAACAAAATAGATTGCAGAAAATCAACTAAGACACAGAAAACATAGTGAGTTGCATAAAACAAACTTATGAAGTTGATGTATCATTTAGAAAACTCTTATTACATTAATTGATTTTAAGAAGTTTGAGTACTATTCCAGAGCTTACCGATTCATCTTAAAAATGAACTATTTCTGTGACCAAAACTATTACAAACTAGTTTATATTTTAAAACTAAAACAGAGTAAATATAATTTGCAGAATAAATACAGTTAATATTTAAGGACAAAATTGAATAAACTTAAAGCTTTAAACCAAAACGAAAATAAATTCCATTTATATATCCTACAATTTAAAAAGAAAATATAATGAATTTTATTAATCTAGATGATCTCGGGCCAGCTGACTCATGCATGTAATAACTAGAATACATGAATTTTAAACCTATTTAACAACTACATTTACTCTACAAGATAATCCAAATACAATTCATAATTTGAAAACATCATTACCTATTGCAATTTGAAAGGAAATTGGAAATTAAATAAATTCAGAACATAATAAGAATTAGCATAATTGAAACTAATTATGATTAAATTGAAATTGAAACCTACAACAAAACAAATCAGATCTACAATACTAAGTATTTAAAACAGTACTTTTAAATCAACCTATCTTATTACCTGAGCTCAGTTCTAAACTGACAAATACTATGCACATTATTCCACAATATCACAAAATAAAATGACTGATTTCAAACATTTATAAATCTATTTTTACAGTCACTTAACAATCTTAATAACTACAATTCTCCTTTTTAATAAAAACCAAAAATAACAATCAACATATCTATTATATACAAGAACTAAATTTACAAGAGAAGGGCTTATGGTTTTCTTGGTGGATCCTTGCCAAGAAATACACAAGTCCTTAAGTAACTTTCAGACTAACTTCTAAACTGCAAACATAATTCTAAGATGAAGAAAATAATAACAACAAAAAACTGATTGATTACAATCTAAAAGACATATACATCACTACTTACAATAACAGGAATAACATTATATAAGTTGACCTCTGTTCAATTCAGAAAACCAACAATTAAGCAACGCAATTGTTCTTGTTCATTATCCAGTCTCCATCCGAATATCTCTGTCTACATATCTATGTTTACATACTCGTATACATATCACTCTACATATTCTAACTCCCTATTTTCGATCTATGGATCTCTTTATATAGCTCGTAAGATAAGATAACCATTCCCAAATTTACAGGAACAACTCGAATTGCTCATTAAGAATGCAATTGTTCGATCCTTAATTAACGGCTAACAATATGCAATTTGGTTTGCTGTCGAATAGAAAATCTTCGTCTCTATGGCACGTAGTACCTAGAGATAAAGATTGCATTAATTTAAACATGAGTCATCAGCGCATTGAATATGAGAAATTGGAGATGGATAACCTCGGAGTTGTATGAGCAAGCCGACCACATGTAGAGAGGCTTCAAAATAACTAACTGTTGCTGAATGCTAACGTGTGCTGCAGAAATCAAAGCATGGTGTAGAAATATAGAATATGTTGTAGAAACATAATTAGTCACAAATCCTTCAATAAATAACATTTTAAACATTAAAGCAAAGGAAATCAATTAATTATCGTATCTTAATAACTTGCTGAATATTCGGGTGAATATGTGAAAATGGAGAAGGATTTGTGGGATAAAAGGATCAAATGAAGAGATAAAAAGGTGTATATTGAGGATGTAAAGAGGTGAAAATAGTGTCAATTTGGGGGCCCAAGATACTCCCACGCCTAAGTATTTGCATGTCCTCATGCAAACATGTCTTTCCAAAATCTCAAAAATTTTCAACATTGATTTTTAACCTTGCTGACAAAATCAAAGATATCCAACGCTTCACTGTCTTATTTCCTAGCAAATTTCTTATACTCCCATATGCTCCCATGCATGAGTATTTGCATGTCCTCATGCAAACATACCAGATAGAGTCTTCAAAATTTCAACATTGTGCTTCAATTCTACTGACAAGGATTATGTGGCATTTACCACAATGTTCAAGTTCCTACCAGTTGGATTTGATCGAGATTTTAATTTCTTTTTCAACATACTAATATGAGACAATTGCTTACAGGCCTCAACTCTCTAGTTCCATACTAATTTCTGAAGTCGTTTTATACCTACAACTACTTTGTTACGTTTTCCTTTTAATTTCTCATTCTTCTGCAGGAGCTTAAGACTATAAGCTCTCCATTGTTCATTATATGTCTCAGTCTCTGCAAGCAACAGGGTTCATTCATATGACTTGAGAATTGATTTGAGCTTCTTAATGTTCTTATTTTTCTTCCTCAGTTGAGCAATTACAAAACGAATGGCTGAAGTGGCCGAGACTTCAAGTATATGCTCATCACAGGGTTCTTGTATAGGTGAATGATTATCAGAAGAACCATAATCAAACTGTTGAGGGTTAAATAGTTCAGTATCATATTTTACATGGCCTCATTTTGGAATAGGAACATCTTCATGAATAGGTTCAAAACCAAAATTAGGAAGGATGAAATCAGAAGGTTCAGCATGTACAAAATCGAATTCCTGAGGCGGTGATGGAGGAAGTGGACTTAGTGTATTTTTCTCAGGAAGACTTGGCTCTGAATCAGGAGATTCCTCAAGATAAAAAAAAATACACAGTTGTACATTGAGGGATAAATTAGATGGTTTAATGAACTGTTTGGTCATGCTTCTGGTGGTTCGACGCTGCACTGGGGATTCTGTGACATTAGGGATTTTTAACTGAGGTCATTTCTTTTTGGGTTTTCGTAATACATAGGAGAAAAATTCAAATAGGGGTGGTTCTGGCTCTAGATTAGGGATGAATACTAATTCACAACCTTCAGACTAATGAGAAACAGGAATGTGTGGAGAATGAGGGTTTGCAGATGAAGGAAGACCCCAAATTATCTCCACAAAATTTACCGAACTATCCTTTCGGAGGTGCAGTTCATCCTCAATAAGAATTTTGACCAACCTATGATGATAAATACTATTAAAGGGATTACTAGTATGCTTTTGAACCCTTCTCGACATCTTCGCTAAAATCTTGTACAAGAAATAAGGGAAATTCATTTCCAGTTCTGCTTCAAAATGAAAAAGAAGGTGAATATGGTAATTCAGAGTGTTAACATAGCTTCCTTCATAAGTCAAATACTTCTGCAATAGATAGAGCACATTACACCATTCAGCTCACATCCTGTCCCAAGGAAAACCTTTCTTCCAGCTTGCAGACTGATGGTCTTCTTTCAAAAACTGGTGCAGACCGTGCATTCTATGGGTTTATTCTTAAACCAACGCTCTCCATGACGAGGCAGACTAGTGGCTTGGGCAATTATTTTCTCAAAGATAGCCATGACGAAATCACCAATATGCACAAATTTCCCATCAAATCCCTTGACGAATTTCAATGTAATGTCATCGTCGTGCCCTTGAAATTTCTAGAAAAACAGATAACATAGGCCTTCAAATCCTTCCTTGCATGCATTGAATTCAGGAAAAACTTCTAAAACATAAACGAAATTTGGTTCATGGTGTGCAGCTCCCTTCCACCCCATAATTTTCTCTGAGATTACAAATCAGACCGAAAACAGAAAATGAACTTGAAACTGGGAAAATGGTAAGGATAATTGGACAGGCATAAAACAAGTGTTCACAAAGTTCTTGAGGATTTTAATGCAATGGATATAATCGTAATTCTTAAGCCCCATATTTGATAATAATTTAGGTACATGGCGCAAAAAAATCATGAAAATTTTTGAACTGTCAATGAAATGATGAAATGTTGTGTAGGAAAATCAAAGGTTGCATGGATAAGAGAATGTAATTTTGTTTTCAAATGGATAAGATCTTCATATCTAGGAACTTTGTGCCATAGAGATGAATATTCATTTATAATTTATAGGGATGATTATCTAATGATGATAGATAGAGGTAAGGTAAAATTAAAATATCATGATGATAACTAAAGGTAAAATGAGAGTATAGGCTAAATCATATGAGGGCATGGGTTTAGCAAGTATATAGGTATAATCCATGCTAAAATTTCCTCAAACTTAATGCAAAAGCATATTTCAAAGAAAGGATCGTTACCTTAGATTGATGTTACCTCTAAAGACCAAATTCTTCAAAAATACTTTGGATCTCAGGAGTTTCTGCTACATGTTTTTATTTCTATGATAGAATGGAGTTTCTGTGGAAGAGTGCTCTTGCTTTTCTTACAAATATTGTGCTCCTATAAAACTAAGAATATTTATTCTAAGAGGTTGTCTACTATGCTGAATGTTATTAGATTCCTGTAAAAACAATAGGTTGTTCTGTATCCAAAATGAAGGCTGCAACCATTGAGAACTATCCATGATCACATAGTAAAGAACTGTAAGGTCTTCATCCATGTCCTTCCCTTGTGCAATTCTATCTATGTGAATAAATTTATTGATGTCGAACATAGATAGAAATAATTGGATTACCAACCAAGGAGGAGATTTGTTAACCAATGCGAGATATTCCACCTTTAATGTTAATGGAAATCAAGGCACTCGGTACATCCCAACAGTCATGAATAGATTTGTTGGAGTCGAATGAACTATAGAATTATCTTGCCAAGAAACATTAATGAATTTCCTTAGCAAATGACAAGGATTCCTGCCATTGAGGCATGCAGGCTTCAGGGTACCTAAAAATGTCTCAAGCTTCAGACCCAGAAAGTGTTTTGGAGTCAATGGGTTGAAACTTGCTGAAATGAGAGCCTTAATAAATATCCCATCATCTAGTTGAGCACAGAACAAAAGATATTTTTGCAGAAATGAAGTATCAACAAAAAACTTTATTATGGAGCCTAGCCAGCCAGTCATCTGGTTTTCTATCTAGACCCTTGCTAGACTATGCCAGAAAACTGGTTTTCACAGTAATGCTTTATTTTTCTCTTTACTTTTTATTTTTTCTTTTATTTTTTATTCCCTACACTACCCTATACTACTAGAAGTAGAATTATTCTTTCAAGTGTATGAGTACTTCCAGTGTAACCACCTACGAATCATGATCTTTAAAACATCCTTGCTCACATAATGTATATGAACAAATACCATAACATGAGGAACCGACTTTTCATATGATCTGGCTTTCAAAAATTGTTGAAGAGTAAAAGGCTAGAATAGAAAAACTAACTTAGTCCATGACTTAATAGATTCTTGACTATCTTGGCCTTCTTCTTTAATATCCTTAATTTCCAAGCCTAGTTGATATCCTCCCTCTGGTACTGGGAAAGCAAGAAATTATGTAATTTCAGGTTCTAGTTCTTCTTCTTCTTTAGCTTCTTTCCCTAATTCTTGAGCTCCCTCGGCAAATAAGAAATGAGAAATGTATAGATCAGGATCTTCATGCTGAGGATACTTATGGATCTGCTGCTTACTTTGGAAGATGGATTCTTCTTCAGATATGGACCTAATGCTGCAACAAGGATTAAAGAAACCCTTTGTAGTAATAAGCCCTTCTCTACTCAACAAATTTTTGAACATCTTGAAACTTGTACTGGTTCAAATGTCCTGCTTCATAGGTGGGTTAGTAACATGGTTCTTACAACACCCAAATGTTTTTAAAGTTCAAATTTTAAAACTATTTGTAGAAAAATCATGCATGCAGAAAATCAAATGCATTCATTACAGAAATGTAAAATTAACTCAGAAGCAAAGGAAGTAGAATTAAATGTTGTGGGTGTAAAACTAGCCCAATATCTAATATTCATTTAAAATTAAAGCAATCCAACTTTCTAATATGAAACCATAAACTTAAAAAAGAATTCCTACTTGAAATAAATCTTACTTTTGCTGAAGAAAAAACACTCTTGCATACTATTAAAAGAAAAACACACTTGCATCAAAAGTAATTGTAGGAAAAGGAAACTACCTAAATTTCAAAAGCATGGATACTTAAAATTAACTATGTGAGAGTAGGCTATCTACATATGCATAAAGGAAACATACTCTAAATAAATCAAACAAACTTTGACAGAAAAGGAAAAACAAGGTTTTTGGGCAACCCACTATAGTGGACGCGCATGTTCTTACCTCTCGTCTTACCATTCTCCCCTCCCCCTTGTTGTGTATAATAAAATAAACCTATCTAAACTCTAAATTCTTGAAACTAACTATGTGACAGTGAACTATCTATATTTGCAGAAAGGGAAACACACTCTAAATAAATCAAACAAACTTGTTCAGAAAAGGGAAAACAAGGTTTTGGAGTAACCCACTATAGTGGATGCACAGGTTCTTACCTCTCGTCTTACCGTTCTCCCCTCCCCCTTGTTGTGTAATATAAAAGAATCCTATCTACCTAGACTCTAATCCCTTTAGCACCTCCCCGACAATGGTACCAAAAATGTCAGGCTAAATATTCACTATCTAATACAACACTTAATTTGTCAACCCATGGAGGTAATCTTGTGATAAGCAAACAATGTATATGCAGGATTAAGGCCTATCCTAATATAATCTACCCTAATCTATATTATTCTAATCTAATAATTTATTCAAGGTGCATAATAAGAAGACTCATGATCTAACAACCCTCAAACTTATTCGAATGTAAAGTCCAAATATTAATTAGAATACTCTCATGTCTACAAAACATTCAAATTCATATCCTATCCTAATTATAGAAATGAAAATACTCTTTAAACTATCTTCAAAACAATTCTAAAACTGAAGCATAAACTAAGAAATATCTAACATAACTCAGAAACTTGAAATAGGCAGAAAACTATTTATCAACACAGAAAACAAAATAGGTTGCAGAAAATGAACTAAGACACAGAAAATAGATTAATTTGCAGAAAGCACACTTATGAAGTTGATGTATCATTTAGAAAACTCTTCTTACATTAATGATTTTAAGATTTTTTAATACTATTCCAGAGCTTACTGATTCATCTTAAAAATGAACTATTTCTATGACCAAAACTATTACAAACTAGTTTATATTTTAAAAATAAAACAAGGTAAATATAATTTGCAGAATAAATACAATTAATCTTTAAGGACAGAATTGAATAAACTTAAAGCTTTAAACCAAAACGAAAATAAATGCCATTTATATATCCTACAATTTAAAAAGAAAATATAATGAAGTTTATTAATCTAGATGACCTCATGCCAGCTAACTCATGCATGTAATAACTAGAATATGGGAATTTTAAACCTATTTAACAACTACATTTACTCTACAAGATAATCCAAATGCAATTCATAATTTGAAAACATCATTACCTATTGCAATTTGAAAGGAAATTGGAAATTAAATAAATTCAGAACATAATAAGAATTAGCAGAATTGAAACTAATTATGATTAAATTGAAATTGAAACCTTCAACAAAACAAATCAAATCTACAATACTAAATATTTAAAACAGAACTTTTAAATCAACCTATCCTATTACCTGAGCTCAGTTCTAAATTGACAAATACTATGCACAGTATTCCACAATTATCACAAAATAAAATGACTGATTTCAAACATTTATAAATCTATTTTTACAGTCACTTAACAATCTTACTAACTACAATTCTTATTTTTAATAAAAACAAAAAATAACAATTAACATATCTATTCTATACAAGAACTAAATTTACAAGGGAAGGGCTTATGGTTTTCTTGGTGGATCCTTGCCAAGAAAGCCACAAGTCCTTAAGTAACTTTCAGACTAACTTCTAAACTGCAAACATAATTCTAAGATGAAGAAAATAATAACAGCAGAAAACTAATTCATTACAATGTAAAATACATATACATCACTACTTAAAATAACAGGAATAACATTATATAAGTTGACCTCTGTTCAATTCAGAAAACCAACAATTAAGCAACGCAATTGTTCTTGTTCATTATCCAGTCTCCATCCCAATATCTCTGTCTACATATCTTTGTTACATACTCCTATACATATCAATATACATCTTCTAACTCTCTATTTTTTATTCATGGCTCTCTTTATATAGCTCGCAGGCTAAGATAATGATTCCTGAATTTACAGGAACAACCCGAACTGCTCATTAAGAATGCAACTATTCGATC
Source organism: Pseudotsuga menziesii (assembly GCA_001517045.1). Taxonomy (NCBI): domain Eukaryota; kingdom Viridiplantae; phylum Streptophyta; class Pinopsida; order Pinales; family Pinaceae; genus Pseudotsuga; species Pseudotsuga menziesii. Next base: position 111,339 of record LPNX010112318.1, on the reverse strand, counting down.
CCTAATTGACGGCTAACAATATGCGATTTGGTTTGTTGTCGAATAGAAAATCTTCATCTCTATGGCACGTAGTGCCTAGAGATGAAGATTGCATTAATTTAAACATGAGTCATCAGCGCATTGAATATGCAAAATTGGAGATGGATAAGCTCGGAGTTGTATGAGCAAGCGGACCACGTGTAGAGAGGATTCAAAATAACTAACTGTTGTTGAATGCTAATGTTTGCTGCAGAAATCAAAGCATGCTGTAGAAATATAGAATATGCTGCAGAAACATAATTAGTCACAAATCCTTCAAGAAATAACATTTTAAACATTAAATTAAAGGAAATCAATGAATTATCGTACCTTAATAACTTGCTGAATATTCGGGTGAATATGTGAAAATGGAGAAAGAATTGTGGGATAAAAGGATCAAATGAAGAGATAAAAAGGTGTATATTGAGGATGTAAAGAGGTGAAAATAGTTTCAATTTGGCAGCCCAACAATGGTGTCCAATCTATGCACATAGGGGGAGAACATAAGGAGGATAAGTCTCTCATTTTCCTAGTCGTGCAAAAAATAGCTACACCCGAATACCATGCCCTTGTTCGATCTCATGTTGTTGTTGTGTTAGGAATTTCTGTTCACAGTGTCATTTCTTATGATTTGGGAAATCCTTCTATCCATACCTTATCAGTTCAAACTCTCCCATATATCCCTAGTTCTCCTACATATATTATGACTAGGGGAAAACCCCCAGAACAAGTTGTTTCGACGATTGGGTGAACTAGTTTAAATATTAGGTAGAGAATTTATTTAGGGAAGTTGATAGTCAACACACCCTCAATAACCACAAATGTATTTATTCCTCCCCATTTATTGGGAAAAACATCATGGCTCCAACCCATGTCTAATGAACCTACAAGGGGTTACACTTACCCAAGGAATCAACCTACAATGCTTAATCAGAATTATCAACCCATTGCCTTGAGAAATGTCTTTCACAGGATCCCTTATATTGATAACACCAATACCCTGTAAGGGAAAGCTAGTTGGATGAATTTTCCCACTTATGGGAGTTTGATTATGAATTGATTTGGGGGGTCACTTGGAGCCCCACCATCCCGAGGACCCCCTAGAGGTACACCACCTTGAGTCCCACCATCCTGAGTGCCAGCTATAGGTCCCCCACATGGAGGCCCACCTAGAGGCTCACCATTTGAAGGAATCCTTGGAGGTACACCACCTAGAGGCCCATCATCTGGAGGTCCACCACCTGCAGGCCCACTTCCTACAGGACCATCAAGTGGATCATTTAGAAACCAAACAGTCGACCAAATGAACCTATTATAGGAGGATCATCGATACATGTTTATCAATCCACTTACGAGCCTATTGGTACTGAAATTCCTTACCAATATTACCAATATTCGCAACCTAATCAACAATTTCCATTTTTGGCTGTGCTCAATCTTCTAGATTTTTCATGATTGATTAATGATCCTATTCACCATTATCCTTTATGTCTAGCTATTCTGGTGAAGATACCTTCAAATATACCAATGCTTGATGGCCAATCTAGTGAATATCCCAAAAACCATGTAATGACTTATCATTTGTGGTGTTCATATAACTCTCTAATGGATGGTTCCATCAGTTTGAGACATTTTCAAAGAAATCTCACCAGGACCATCACTAAGTGCTATATATAATTACCTATGCATTCCTTTTGGGATTTCAACACTCTAGCAATGTCCTTTTTGACATATTTTCAACTATCAATTAGGTATGAAACATTTAAAAATATTTTTTCCTCGCTCCATCAAACCACTTCCACCCATATATCTGACCAATTAGTGAAGACGATGATGTAGGTTGATTAAAGCTCCCATTCTTGACCAATTACTTGATTGGTTCACTAAGGAATTGCTTCCTACCATTTCCATGGGAGGTATTGTTACCTAAGAGAAATCCATCAACCAAGCTTATTCCTTGACTTTTTTTTTTCCTAGTCAGGAATCCTGTATGACTTGATCCTGAATGCCTCTCATCCTACTTCGGACCCTTCAATACCTTTGATGGAACCACTTGTCGATGGCATAGTTGGTTTTGTTCAGACGTAGTCGGTGTCTAAATCCTTGAAAAAAAAAACCAACCTACTTCACCTACTAGCCATACTGACACAAATCCCAAGACTGCTTCTGCTCTTATTGTTTCTTCCAAAGTGAATGATGTTTAATCCTCAGAATATTTGGGTACAAATAAGAAAGGAAGAAAAAAATCCAAGAAATTTGAGAATCGTCAAGAAAGTAATAAAATGAAAAAAAAAATGTTGAATCTAGAAATAGGAGAAAAGTTAAATTCCCTTGCCTTATATGTGGAGGTTACCACTTCACCAAAGAATGTCCTCGACATGAAGAGGTTAGAAATTTTTTGAAAAACACTTCCACCACGGTGGTTTTGATCAATCCTTTCCCTACCCAACATAAATTGATTGACCATAAATCCTTTCTTGGGTCTTCCTCATCCTCCATCGATGAAGTTAAAATGAAGTCTACTGAATCAATTAGTATTACCACTAGATCCCAAAGTTATGAACCTCATCCAGAAAAAAGAAGTGATAACACCTCGCTAGAGAAATATTCATCTTCCATTCCTCCTCCTACCAATAGTATTCATATTGAAAAAATCATTCTTGACGTAGTCCTTCAGCCACCTAAGAGTACGATTCATAAGTCAGTGTTCAATCCTAGTGCACATCCACCCAATACTATAATGCAATAGAATATATTTCTAAGGAACCGTGTGCTATGTCTACCCTCAAAGTAATCCAAACGTGTCTTTCATGGAGGAATAGCCTGTTATCGATACTTGGAGCTATGGATCCTGAGATTATCAATGTTATCGCATTTAAACTGGATGATTTTAAATCGAGGCTCTCCCATCAATTAGTTTTTAAATTATCAATGAAAGTGGTTAGGAAGAAATTCCATCATACCGTATTGGACGAAGGTGCCTCGATCTCATTCATGTCTTTGTCCTATTGGAGAGCTATAGGATTCCCTGAAATTAACCATTCACCCATGACATTGAAGGTCTTTCATGGTCGTGGTTTTCAACCCTATGGATTACTGTCTTCTCACGTGGTTGAACTAGGGGGGAAATCCATATCCATTCATGTCGAGGTCGTTCATGCTCCTTTAGAATACAATCTCCTCCTAGGTAGGAACTGGTTCTACGCGATGCATGTAGTGGTCCAATTCCCATTCCAAGGGAAATTGTTACTATTGATCAATTAGAGTTTTTTTTCTCTAGACACGAGTCCTAATTCGATGAGCAATATTCCAATCCTAGCCACTTCGGCTCCGTAGTATCATAATGTAAGAGTAGGTATTCTTAAATATTCCTTGATTATGGGAGTATTTCCATTGAAAAATCCTTCTCCTCCTTCGCAGGTCGCGTCTATGAACATGATATCCTCAAGGAGTCATGACACTTTGACTAAAGGGAAATCAATTGTTTATTTGACACCTTTGAGTCATTTTGAATATACTTACCAGGTTATCTAATCCACTAGTGACCCCACCATTAATGATCATATTTTGGTGGAATTCGACCCTTACCACCTACCATATTGGTTAGATCCCCCCACTATATCTAGATTATATTTTACAAACTCTTCCATCGGATGAACCCATCATGGACGTCATGTCTTTAGATGAGATGTATTGGAAATATTATCATCACCAATCCTCTTTCTTTCCTAGTTACCAAATGGTAGAAGATCAATTTGAGTCATTCGTTTGATATGATATTGTAACTACACCTCAGTCATGGGTACTCATTAATAAAGTTGAGTCTGAGGGTAATATGAGTAATATTACTAAGACCATTCTGGTTAACAAATCAGTTAAACCCATAGTTGTTGAGAACATTCACTTGGTCCAAAACTATTCTTCTTCGAAACTTGAATCTTATACGACCCTTTTTAGGGTGTTTAGAGATGTTTTCACTTGGACGTATGAGGAAATTTCAGGGATAGATCCTTCGATTGTTGTTCATGAGATCAGGACATAACCTAATGCCAAGTTGGTTCATCAGAAATTACATCAAGTTCATCCACGGAAAGCAGCGACCATAAAGGAAGAAGCTGAGAAACGTCTTAGGGATGGGTTAATTTACCCTATCTCGCTGACAAAATGGGTTTCTAATATTGTTCCTATGAATAAAAAGCAGGGTACAATTAGGGTTTGTATCATATTTTGAGACCTTAATATGGATTTTCCCAAGGACAATTTCCCCACTGCATAGATCAATCAAATTATCGATAACTATGTTGGGAGAATCATATTTTCATTTATGGATGGATTTTATGACTATATTCAGATAGAGATACTCCCTTCCTATCAACATAAGATGACCTTAATTTTCCCATGGGGGACCTTTGCCTACAAAAAATTGCCTTTTGGTCTTAAAAATGTTGGCACCACCTTTCAATGCACCATGTATTATGCTTTCGATGAATTTAAACATATCGTGGAACCGTGCCTTGATTACTTACCTACCCAATTGCAGCATCGTGAACATCATGTTGACCATATAAGAGCCATTTTTATCAGATGCAGCCGTTACAACATTCAGTTGAATCCACACAAATGTGTTTTTTGTGTTGAGACTGGAAGATTGCTTGGATTCATTTTTTCCAAGGATGGAATCCGTATAGACCCATTGAATATTGAATCCATCTTGGCCCTACCACTGCCTACCAATATTACTGAACTTTAAAGTTTGTAAGGGAAGGAAAATTTTTTGTGTCATTTTGTCTGCAACTATGCCGAGAAGACACACAGTTTCATGCGTTTTTTGAAAAAATACACATGTTTTTTTTGGTATGACCTTGTACAACATTCATTTGACATTTTAAAACACACTATCACACATGCACATGTATTGCAACCACCAGATTATATAAATGATTATTTCTTGTACGTGGTTGCATCTTTAACCACTACCAACATGGTATTAGTTCAAAAGGACAACAACGACCAAGAAAATTTGATTTATTACTCGAGTAAGAGTCTTCTCAACTCTGAAACACATTATTCACATGTTGAGAAGTTATCTCTGGCTACAGTCATTTAAGTCTAGGCATTTTGTCACTAGATCTTTCTTCTCACAACTACTATGTACGCATATTCTAACCCCATGTATTACATCTTGACTCGTCAAGTACTTGGGAGAAAATACTCTCGTTGGATTGTCATTCTCGAGGAATTCACGTTAGAATTCACAAAATTTGGTTCAAAGAAGTCTCTTGTCTTTGCAAAACTTATGTGTGACCTTTCTCGTATTACTAAGGATACAAAACCATTTGACTCATTACCAGATGGATCATTGTTCCTCATTAGTATGTCTAACCCTTGGTATGGAGATTTGATCATATACCTCCATACTCAATGCACTTAGCCGAACACAACCTGATATGAATGTTTTTCATATTTGTCATCACGCCAAATACTCTCTTATCATCAATGATACATTGTACCGTCATAGAATTTATGCAATTTAGTGGTGTTGCTTAACTCACGATGACGATGAATTAGTGTTAAATGACTGTCACTATGGAGATTTTGGAATTATTATTTATGGGATGGCCTCTATCCAAAAAATTTTATGCCTTGGGTACTTTTGGCCCTCAATATTCAAATATTGTATGGAATTTGTGAAAAAATACCCACCCTACCAGCTTTTCGAATAAAAAAAGTGCACCCACCCAAATCCTTTACATCCAATCATCATTATCGGCCCTTTCACGAAATGGGGCATTGATTTCATGCATTGTAAACCTAGCTCAATCGGGGGGCATGGTTACATCATCATAGCCGTGGAATATTTTACAAAATGGGATGAGGTCATTCCTACATATGCAGAAGCTGGAAAAATTGTCAGCATGTTTCTCTTCAATCACCTTATTTCTAGGTTCAGAGTCACACAAGCCATTGTGACCGATCATTGTTCACATTTTCAAAATTAGATGATGTCAAAACTGAGTGCCAAACTAGGTTTTCTCCATGATAAATCTACACCCTACTACCCATAGGCCAATGGCCAGGTTGAATTTATCAACAAAGTATTGAAAACCATGCTTCAACGGATGGTAGGATGAGTCAAGTCCAATACGAATTTACAAGTTTTTCTTTGGATTATGGGATTATAGGACCATGATTAAGACATCCATTGGCTTCAAACCATTTCAATTGTTGAATGGGATGGAGGAAACTCTCCCGAATGAATGTGAGATTCCTTCTTTGAAACGTGTCATAGAAATACTACCCAATGCCACTCTCGAGGAAGAAAAATTCTTGTATTTGAACAAAATCGATGAGACTCATCGATATTCCACCTTAACAAATGAGGTGCATAAAAAGTGAATTAAATCTCTGTACAACTGATATGTTCAACCTCACCTCTTCAATGAAGGTGACTTGGTCCTCACATATAACCAAAAACACGATAAATTGGGAGGTGGAAAACTGGAATCCATGTGGCATGTGTTGGCCTCTTTCTAATTCCTGTCTCAACCCATGGTTCAACACCAACATAATACCAACATGAAACCAAAAGACATAGGACCAATAGAGAAAGCTTAGTTGGAAACACCTGCAAAGAAGGCACAGTCTCACTTGAGATATCTTAATGGATAACTGCCAAAACCATGTTTCCACAGTTGGTGATGGATTATAGTCCCTTAGCGCATGGCTAAGGAACTTGACAAAGGCGATAGGATGGAGTTTTAATTATGTGCAACAATAGCATAGTGAGGCGTTGCAACTTGCACGTGACACAACCTCGTCCTTATGACCCTATAGCTGGTGTGACGATGCGACGTGGCTGATTCCTTATACTTAATAGACAGTGCACGACTACTATTTTACTTAACAGTTTAACCATGAACTCATATATACATTCCAACCAACCTTAAGTATTCATTCTTGCACTGATAAACCATATTGTGACATACATTCAACAGTAACTGTTATAATGCAAAGTAAGCAAGCATTCATATAAACATTCACCATTCAATAACATTCATCCATATAATACGATAAATAATGTGGAAACCCATCTAGGAAAAACCACCAAGGTTCTCTTCATCTGACATGAGAAATGGGTATAACACCTTTCAGTCTGCAACTTGTAGATTGTTCTTAAGATATGTATTTTTTACTGAATCTTCTTGCTCTCATGCTCTCTAGTTTATTCGCCTATCTACTCCTACTGATCCGCACACAGCTTGGATCGACTCTTCTACTTTACTATTTGTGCACTCAGCTGTAGATTACTCCACTATTAGCAGTCTACACACACAACTGCAAGATCTACGGATCAACATCCTTCTACTTCTACTGTCCAACCAACTTTCTAAACTTACATAACCTTCTCAACAACAACCCTTATACAAAGCGGGTTTTTCCAACTTATAGTATCTACGAGACCACACATGGTCAACTGAGTATAGATCAGTTATTATAGACTAAACAACTTACAAAATATCTCTGTTACATAAATTTTGTCCCTTACCTAGCCATGACAGTCCAAGAAGACATTAAACACAAATTTAACTAGCCGTGGAAACATCTTTCAGCTCGTCTGTACTGGTCATAACTAGCCACAAAAACTATCCTTCTTTCTTCTGTTGGTTCATCCTTCTACAGTATTCCTTGAATTCTACCTATCCAGCTTTAACTCTTATATCTTCCTCGTCCACCGACTCAGATCTTCCTTCCTTGTCGCAACTTCTTTCCATCCTTAACCTGCCTTTTCTCCATCGCGCGCATGTTTTTCCTTCTTGTGTCGGTTCCTTCATTCTCTTCTTGACCTGTTTTTACCTTGTTGCACATGCAATTTTCCTCTTTTTCTTGCATGCCTGATTTATCTTTGTGTACATTTCTTGGCCCAACAGACCCCCAACACTCACATGTGGCTCGTCCCGAGCCACTAAGCAAAAAGGGACTTCTCCGCAAAAATGAATTGCTGCAAAACTTCATGTTTTTCCCCAAAAATTATGTTTCTGGCACAGGCTCAGACTGCGCAAGAGGACCAACCTTGTCCTGGAATTCCTTCACCATATGTTGCACTTTAGAAACTTCCACTATGAATTCCTTTGCCTGTGTGTCCAACTTCTCTACACGGTTGGAACTGATATGTTATGATGGTTCTACCTCTAGTGATTGCACTATTTGCTGAAGCTTCTATTGCACAGGATGAATAAGGCCTGTGAGCCATGCAACTTCTGACTGGTGTGTCTCCACCTCAGCTTCCCTATTCTGCTCTCGATCACGAAGATCTTGGACTTCCTATTGCAAATGTTTGATCTCTGCCATCTTTGTAACATTCTCCTGAAATGGAAACTTCTTCATCTTTGTCTATGCAGCGTTGATTTTCTCATCTTCCTATCGTGCATTTTCCCTTATGTTTTCTACAGTCTCATCTTCTAGAAGTGCTTCCCAAATAGTGGAAATAGTTTCTACTACCTCTGTGTAGAGTGTTTCTCCCTTAGTGATTTTCCCAGTAGCCTCAGACGCTACTCTTCTTCTCTCCTAGAGAACCTTAGGAGGTGTTCTCGGTACCTACCCAGTATAAAGTTCCTCAAACTACTTCTTCAGCTCCACTGGAATCCACGACAGGTGGGAAACCTTAATTGTTGAATCTTCATTTTTTTGGCCAGCTTCTAGTGGGAACTCTGCAATTGCGCCCTTAATGGTTTCAGCTAATGCGACACAGTTGTGCTCGCGTGTGTCAATGTCTTGCTCTTTTTCCCTAAGGAGGTCCTTGCGTGCCTTAGCCTTCCTTTGTTGTTTTTTTTCCTGATAGGAAATGACATTCTCCCTAAGTCGTACCTCTGTCCCAGCAACGGAACCATTTGTTGGACTCTTTCTACTTCCTGTCTCGACCCACAATTCAACACCAACACAATACCAACATGACACCAAATTAAGACATCGGCCTGACAGAGCAAGCTCAGTCGACAATGCCTGCGAAGCAGGCACAGTCTCACCCAATATATCTTAATGGGTAACTACCAGAACCATGTTTCCACAGTTGGCGAGGGATTATAGTCCCTTGGCGCGTGTCCATGGCGCTCGACAAAGGAGATAAGATGGAGTTTTACTTTTGCATGACAACAACATAATGGGGTGTCACAACTTGCACATGACACAACCTCATCCTTATGACCCTACAGTTGGTGCGATGGTGTGACGCAGCTGATTCCTTTTACTCAATAGACAATGCACGACTACACTTTTACTTAACAGTTTAACCATGAACTCATACATACTATTCCAACCAACCTTAAGCATTCATTCTTGTACTGATAAACCAGATTGCGACATACGTTCAATCGTAACTATAATAAAGCAAATTAAGCAAGCATTCATATAAACATTCACCATTCAACAACATGCATCCATATAATACAAGAAATAATGTGGAAACCAATCTGGGAAAAACCACCAAGGTGATCTTCATCTTACATGAGAAATGGGTATCGCGCCTTGCAGTCTGCAACTTGTAGACTGTTCTTAAGATATGTCTTTCTGGATCAATATTCTTGCTTTCATGCTCTCTGGTTTATTCTCCTATCTACTCCTATTGATCTACACAAAGCCTGGATCGACTCTTCTACTTTACTATCTGTGCACTCAGCTGCAGATTACTCTACTACTAGCGGTCTACGTACAGAGCTGCAAGATCCATGGCTCAAAATCCTTCTACTTCTACTATCCATCCAACTTTCTAAACTTACTTAACCTTCTCAACAACAACCCTTATACAAAGCGGGATTTTCCAACTTATCGTATCTATGATACCACACAGGGTCAACTGAGTACAGCTCAGTTATTACAGACTCAACAAATTACAAAAATATCTCTGTTACATAAATGTTGGCCCTTACCTAGCCATGATAGTCCTAGAAGACATTAACCAGATCTTTAACTAGCTGTGGAAATGTCTTTTAGCTCGTCTGTACTGGTCATAACTAGACACAAAAAATGTCCTTCTTTCTTTCGTTGGTTCCTCCTTCTGTAGTCTTCCTTGAATTCCGCCTATCCAGATTAAACTCTTCTATCAGCCTCTTTCACTTACTTGGATATACCTTCCTTGTCGCAACATCTTTCCATCCTTAACCTACCTTTTCTCTGTTGTGCGCATGTTTTTCCTTCTTGCACCGATTCCTTCATTCTCTTCTTGACTTGTTTTTACCTTGTCACGCACGCAATTTTCCTCTTTTGCTTGCACACCTAATTTAACCTTGTGCACTTTTCCTGGCCCAAAAACATGGGGCTTACATTGTCAGACGCATCTTAGAGAAAGGAGAATATGAGCTAAAATACTATGATGGAATACCTTTGGCTGAGCGCCAAAATGGGCTCTACCTTAAGAGGTGCTATGCCTAGGTCATCCAACATGGATACCTTGTACATATTGTTTATAGAGTGTGATGTGTGTAGTTTGGATTGTTGCTTTGTTATGAATGTAGGATTCATCTTAGGTAATCCTGCTTATATATTGTTGTGTTTGAATGAACAGATGACCAGTTACTTTGGCTTTACAGACGGTGCTAGCTGTTAAACCTTGAATTTGCATTAGTGGCTTGGGTTCTTTATTCTCCTACCAATGATTTGGTAATATCAGGAGGAAATTGTTTACATCCCACTATGAAAAATCTTGGAGAGTATCATGCAGTGATTGGGTTATTAACTGAATCTTTAACAAATGATGTGAGTCAGATTAGGGTTTATTTAGATTCGAAGTTATTTATACATCAATTGAACCGGGTCTACACAATTTGTAACCCCTGACTTATTTGAATGTTTTGAAGGGTTCGAGTTTTACATATTCCTTTTTATTTTGTTTCATACCAACACATCCTAATACATTTGAATGTGGTGGTTGATTCATTAGCGAATTATGTTTTGAATTCGTACTTAGCTCATGTTTTATGTTCATTTTTTATTTTGATTACATGTACAAATATCACATAATCACATATAAGTATCCATTCATGCACATAACACATCACATTCACACACATGTCTGTAAAAAGTTGTTTTTCATATACATATAACTGATACTGAGACAACATACTAAAGCCATAATCTTTCAGTGTACCCAAAAATATTAAACTCTCAAAGTTTTATGTACATCAAGAGGTCAAAATATGAATCTTCAAAGCTTTAAGTATATATACAATACATGATAAGATACACCCCACACTATTATGTGTGCTCATGATAACACATGACATCATGGGATACTCGATGGAGTATTCTCCTAAACCAGCCTAATACTCCTGTAGTGTCATGCTGATAGCACCTAGGAAAATCATCAACAAAGATATTTGGAACATTGATCGTCAATATCTAAAGGTTGTCCTCAACCTCCTGTAGCTCCTCCTTGGACTCCAGGTTCCGAAAAGTGATCTCTCTCACCACTCCTCACCTCTCAATATACAATGCCCCTACAGATCGGGATGGACCAATGTCTGTAAAAGCGTATGTTGTGTCTTAGCATCAAAAAATATACAAAAAAATGGAATATATCCTAAAATTAAAAAACACAATGAATGTGGTATTTTTATTACCTCGTTCATCCCACTAATCATCCCCAGGAAGTGGAATATCAAGGTCACCCCTGAATTTGGTCCCATCGTATGCGTATTCCTCTACCATCAAGAGTTTTCCTCGAAGACACCAAAAGAGGACAAATCCATAAGTCATAGTAGGCCCACCACTGCCTCCATGAAGGGCCATAGCATCTACCCACATCAGCATCTGTGGATCCCGAGGCTCCATCTTGTTAAGAGGAAAATGAGAGCATAAAAATGGAACCCTCTCCAGGAAGAAAGATACTACTACATCCCCGTATCCAAACTACTTTAACACACCACATCAATACTTCATGAGCTAGTCTTTGAGGATTACCAACAACCACTCACTCCAGTTGAATATGGTTGGATCCATGCACTTCAATGCATACGACATATGTGCAAGGGTAGTCTAGTGAGAAACCATAATTCCCACTACCTTCTCTATGGTGAAGGATACACTCCTCAATGGTCTATCCATGATGTTTTTAATCATAATATTTCCCCCTTGGGACCTCATTCCAATCACATAATGCTCATCGATATTGTTGTAGATGGTCATGTCTCCCCCTATGGGATCAAAGAGGGATACCAAAATTCCTCTCCTTGACATCAATCGTCATAATGGGGGTCTCCACCTGGAAATGTTGTTGATCTAGGTCCCACATCTGTATAAAGTAGTATAATAGGTGGGCGTGGGCCCTCATACCTAAAGTATGGAAGTACTTAAGGAGCCAACACTCCCTCAATTCACTCATAGTTATGGGGTCATTCATCACTCAGGAATCATCTAGTTTGTTCTTGTACTCCTTCCAAATCACCATTTTTTAGCACCAAACACCTATGGAACATCCACATGGTAATTATTAGACACATCTCGATGGGATAAACTTTTGAATTTCATAATAAATATTTATTTTTGGAGAGTTGCATCCATTGATGCACTTTCCTCAAGGGAACAGAGCGACGACATCACTTCCCTTATAGAAAAGAGCATCCCTGAGGCTCTTTCCCCTTTCAGGGAATGCGCTAGCACACCTATCGAAAGGAGGAATATCGTTGCCCAGGGCACTCCCTTCCTCTTGAAAAAACTCTCCAAAAAGAAATAAAAAGCATAATGAAAAGTGAAATTTCAACCATAAACAAGAATAGGAGGACGATGGATTTTACCTGTGTCTAAAAATTCGTCGATTGGTCACCTATATCTCCTAGAATCTTCATTACAAATTCCTCTCTCAAACACAATTTTCACCCAATTTCTATGGTAAAACCACAATAGTAAATAATTTTTACTATTTCATCATTTTTATATTATTTGTTGATTTTTAATAAGAAATAATTGGTGAAATATTTAAATATTATGGGTTTTCTCTATGTGTTTCCCTGTTTCCATGGTGAAAGTGTCCTAATGACGTTTTTGAATATTTCAAGGCATTATAGGACGTTTTTGGCTGCGATTAGAGCTTCTTTTTACCTTTTTCACACTCTGGCTCAAGTTGAAAAACATTTCAAGATCCTTTTATACCCTCGTCGTGCTCGTTAAAAACTCATAAAAAGGTATCAAGTGTGCTTTTGTCACTTTTGCAGATTCGTTAAAATTGGATACGAAAAAGAAAACCCCCTTAGAGTCGTCTTTAAGCTCTTTTTTTACTCTTTAAATCCAAAAATATTGCCAAGCGAACTTGATTCTTTCATGCTTTTAAAATTATTTGAACGTTCGTCTATCTAGTAATAGTTTACCCCTTTTTCGGATCATTTAGACTCATTTATATAAAGGTACACTTTACTTCATTGCAACTATAAGAGTTCTCCGGGTATTGGTTTATACTTTTTCAGGCCTTGAGGACTAAATTTATGAAAAAGTCCATCTATGGAGTCTTCTTAGTCTTTTTACACTCTCTAAACATCAAACGATTATTGAGTTTACCTTCTTCAGCTCATAAAATTAAATCATGAAGGACCCATTTTTTGGGAATGAACCCCTCCTTTCTTAGGTTCATAAAAAATATGAGGACATAATCATTACTTGATGAGCTATATTGAGCGTTTGTTACCCTTTTCAAGATGATTACAAATAAAATAGGTACTCATCCATCATGATGGGGAAATTAAGGGAATGGGGGATACATTTCATTTGTATTAATGGAATATCATAGTCCACCCTTAAACATGGCACATGTATGCATGTTCATTCAAACAGTTGGGTATTAATATTTTCATCGAGTCGGTCCACTTTCATGAGTCATTTAACTTCTTTGATTCAATTCAAAGAATGAATTGTTTTTCCTTTGCATTATGTCTGGTCTCTATCTCATTGAGTCAATGCTACCAAGTCACTTTTCATGACATCCAGTTTTCAAGGGAAGTCTTCACTACATTCTACCTCTACAGTTTCCTTACCTTCCTTCGAGTCGGTCATATTTGAGTCAATCCTATGGTTATTCCATTGTCATGATCACTTGAAAATCACAGGGTGGTCCAGGTTCTTTCAAAGGCATTGGGTTTTGGGGATGCATGACTAGATGAGCATGTTACACCCAAAACTTGTTTGTATGCTCAATCCCCTGAAGTAACTTTGCCAAACCTTCTTTTGGAGGAACCGTTTTTCTCAACTCTAGGAGGTCTGATGCACCCTTCCTCCTAACATAGAGCATCAGATTGTCCCGATGTCTCTTTCCTACTAACAAGGTGCGCCAGTGACACTTGTTGTCTAAATAAAAGCAGTGATGGAATATCCATCTCATGCACAAAGAGCGTCAGCACACTCAAAAAGGAAAAACAACATGATCTCGAGAACCTTCTAGATGAAATTCCTCATGGAGGATTATCCCAACTAATTGGATTAGGTGGAATTCATACCCTTATCCTCTAGGAATAATCCCTCACCTTCCTCCCTAAGAATATCAACCTATTTTGGCACTCTTTATCCTATATATACAAGCTTCATGGATGGAGATAGGGAGGAGAATTAGTAGAGAACTTGCATGCTGCTGGAATCACTACTGGTATAGGAGGTAAAGAGTGTGGCTTGCGAGTGAGAGGCTTGTAGAGTTTGTAGAGCATGTATGTGTGAAAGTGATTCAAAGACATTGTGAGAACAAAGATTCCACATCAAGGATTTGGTTGTTGTTTTCTTCTCTTTTACTTGTTAATACAAATATGTTTCCCTTTCCCATGAATGATTTGTGTTAATATAAATTGTTCATTACCTTTCTCCTTAATCATTATTATAGATCATTGAATTATCTTGTTTCTTTCACTATTTCATCTTGTTCTTCATATTCTTTCGTAGGTACAGTTGATCGCAAAGGAATCCACGAGACATGGATCACCTTCATTGTTGAGGTAAGAAATCTTCAAATTCAAGTAGTTTAATAATCTAGGGAGAGGATTCATTGCTATGGCATTTTGTTCTAGATATTCCCCATGTAGACTAGGGAAACAATATTTGTCCACATTGAATGAGATTTTATGATAACAAAGCAAGGTCATAAGTTGAGCTTCATTAATCTCAAACTGTCAACATTTTTGTTCTAGATATTCCCCATGTAGACTAGGGAAACAATATTTGTCTGCATTGAATGATATTTTATGATAACAAAGCAAGGTCATAAGTTGAGCTTCATTAATCTCAAATTGTCAACCTTTCCCATATTTATGCTCCAAAACATTTAGTAAAAATATATGAAGAAGTCAAAGTGTGAGAGTAGTTCATCTATGAGATGATGACAAAGTTTATGAGCTAAACTAATGCTCCTTATAAATATCCTATTGAGCTTTAGAGCGAAAAATATAGGTTGATCCAAGAAAAACATGCTTTATAGGAAGTTGTTGCAACTTCCTTTTGAGGAGTACTAGAGGTAGAAACAATCAAGGAGATGACCTCTGAGGTCAAGATCCTACAGATTGGGGGATTTATGATGGAATTTTTCCAAAATGTTGAGGAATTGGAGGCCAATTTGACTCCAATCACACCCCCTGGGGTGACCAAAAAACGACAAACTAAAGTATAGTGGGGGCATCCAAGTTATAAAGGAGTCTAAAGCACAATGTGCAAACATATACGATGAGATATCCCATACTTGGGATTCATGTTATAAGATGTAGAAATGTAGGACATAATATGAAAATCATGTAGAGTCTGTTGAAGGATCCATCACCAGTAGAAATAATGGGAAAGGTTGTAGAGAATAAAGCATTACAAGCAAAAACCAACAAGATGAGGGTTCATAATTAAAAGAGATCTAAGCAAGTTGAAGAACTCCAAACAGAAGTTGAGGGGATTTATGAAGTAATCATTAGAGGAAATTTGAGGTCTAAAATGGGCCTTCTAAGGAAAATAATAAAATAATAGTTAAAATAATAAAATAATAGTTATTAATTTTGGAGGAAGAATGAAAAAAACTAATTTTTTTGTTCGTATTTTTGACATATCTCCGTGTGTTTTTACTCAAATTCTGAGCGGAAGAGCTCATTGGATGTGAAATGTAATTCTGCATCCATCAAGTACCCACATTGCATACTTTTGATGGACCCCTCTACCACAAAAATAAGAAATACCTCAAAAAAATGTGATGATGATGTCATCATCATGTTTTTTCAGGTATTTCTTATTTTTTGGGTAGCGGGGTCCGTCAAAAGTATGTAGTGTGGGTACTCGTTGGATCTGGAATTAAATTCCATATCCAATGAGCTGTCCCACTTGAAATTTAAGTAAAAACACAGGGAGATATGTTGAAAATATGAACAAAAAAGTAGTTTTCTTTTATCACAAATATGTCAAGTCAACCATTATGGTTGACTCATTTTATTGAAATTCTATTAGTTCCTGAATTCGAACTCACAAAATTTATTGTTGGCGTATTTTCTTATAAGGCCCATTTTAGACCCCAAATTTCCTCTAATGTGGTTGAGATCATTTAGAGATCAATAAGGCATTGAAAAAGACTATAGAACCAAGTGGAATTCACATAAATTCTGAAATTGTTGATGAATTCATTAAGAAAAAACATGATGTTCAGCGATGTATCATTGCAACGAAAAAAGTGTACGAAGACTTCTTGTTAAAGTTGAAAGAACCAATAGAATAAACATGAAGTGGCTTGGAATGAGCCACATGTGAGTGTTGGGGCCCTGTTGGCCCTAGGAAATTTTAGGGAAATTTTGGGTACCCCTTTTAGAAAAGTGTTTTTGGTGCGAACAAGGCTGAGGAAAAGTGGTTCGATGAATCAGACAGCTCTAAAGAAGCGGTCATGATTTAAGGAAGTTACATGATTTGACGAAGTCCAACTACAAGGTTGGTTAGGAGGTTAAGGATTTTTGTCAACCTACATTAATGGGATTGGGTAGTGGACATGGGATGAAAGGCTATGAAGAGCCTATTATAAAGATGTAATGAGGTGGTGTTTTTGGGGTTAGACAATTTTGGAGAGATTACATGTTTGGAACTTTGGTTGTAAGTCGATGTAGTGTTTTAGCTAGGTCGAAGTTGAACTGTAAGAGAGTCACAAGGATCATGGATGATCTCTAGGATGCATACGTATATATATATTTTAATGAGTCATTGAAGGTAGGTTTGTAGGTTATGTGTGTAGACATAAAGTGCTCTTTTTCTATGACTCTTTCATAATGAGCGCTTTTTTGGTTTATCCTGTCTTGATTTTTCACATTAAACTTATACTGTCAAATGTGTTATGATGTGTGTGTGATATGTTAATTTTCTTACTGGATCATCTATTGATAAGTACATGTGATTAATGAATGATAACTATGTTATCTTATTCCTCAGTATATGTTTTAAATGGTTGATATGATTTTTGTTGAAGTGAATGACCTGTCGAAGATCTAAGTCTGTCGAAGTTGTACTTGTTGTAATGTTGTGTTTTTCTCCTTGTTTTCTATAGAAACCTAATTCCTACAGTCCCCATAGGTACTTGAGGTGAGAAATCAGCTTCTCTATAGGTTTCACTAAAAGGGATGGGCCATTTTGGGTAGTATCTTGGGTGTTTGGTGGTATGTTGTTATTTGAACCTGGGTTGAGGTAAGATTGTGTTGGCATTAATTGCAGAGTTTCAATATCCCAAAAGGATTCCCTCATAGTTAACAAATGTATATTTATCCCTTAGGAGATAAGGAAGAGGTATTTCAAGCAAGTATGGTGGTAATAAAATATTAATTCCATGATAAAATGATCAAGAGCAGACTTCTAAAGGGTATCAAAAGATCACTGTAGGATATCACTAAATTTATATCTAAGATTAATTGTTCCTTGATAATGTGATGGAGAGATAAGTTAATGCAATTATGATATAATAAAAAATGGGTTGAATATCAAAATATTTGATCAATAGAGCATCGATAAAGTGAACCCTAGCTAAATTTGGTTGAAGGTTGTGTTTACCCCAAAACTGCTAAGGTCACTTTTTCAAAACTGTCGAGCTTCCAAGGATTTACTAGCTAGGAAATCTAGGGTGTTTTTCTTCCTGAAATTGTATAGAGATAAAGTATTAATGCATGTAGGGTGGCATCCTGGAATCCATGTCCACCTGTCCCTAATGTGCACCTTTCAAGTGGGTCCCCATTAACATCATCTAACTTGATCAATCATTTGCAAATGAAAAACCTACAAGTGTCCAAATATCAAATTCATTTAGTCGTTAAAGGATGAAGTATTTTATTTTCAAAATCCATTGGTGATCATATTAAAAATACTATGGCGTCCAACTCTTACGCACCTAGCCAGTCAACACTCGTGACTAGCATTCCAACACACCTCTAAGTGTTAACCTTTCTCATTGATTTTTGTTTCTTGTAGATGCTTGAGAAGCCACAGATTGAGGTTGCAGGTGGTTCTCCAATATCATTTTGGCAGGTTGTTCTTATTCTATGCACACACTGGAAGAACTTAGGAAGATGGATTTCCCAAGATATCCATTGATCGGTGAAGGGGATGCTTGATCTAAGAAGGGTGTTGTGTGGGGTAGGTATTGTGGAAGCCAATGTTGTTAGAGATAAGTGAGATCCTTGTAGGGATTCATATGAGCATTAACAAAGAATAGGGAGCATATCTAGTTGTGGGCTAAGAGAGACAAGCCTGTAGGTGTTTCCTTCTCCCTAGTGGCCTCATAGCCTAGCTTGGGGGTGGATTCTTAGCATAAAGAGTATATGATGGACAGAGTTCTTACGGTTGGGTGGAAAATATCTCTTCCAAAACTAGTTGCTTACATCTACATTGTTTAAAGACAATTATTCTGTTGTATTTGATTATGAAATGCTTTTAATTTATGCATGTAATGATAATGTTGGAAAATTCATGTTAGATGTGTGTGGATAAATTTTATTTCTACTATGTATGTTTTTTTATGTTCTACACACATATTTCATTTGTTATGAATTCATAATTTGGATATTGGGTGAAATTAAGAAGCCCAAATTCGTGTAATGTCCCCTAATGATGGTTCGATTGGGTGAGAGGAGTATTACAGAGTGGTATTAGAGCTTTTGGTTGCAAATACCAGAGTTGTATGGGCTAAAAATTTAGAATTTCAGGCATAATTCAGAAATGGTGCAGTAGAATTGTATTTCTCTTAGGTGACATATATGGAGACAAAAATATTTTTGAATTAATCCCTATTATTGGAGAATTAAAATCATGTGCAAATACAAAAATTTTAAACAATTTGGAAAAAATTGTTGGGCCCCACAAGTGCCAAGTGGCAGGGTGACGTGGAGGAGCCACATGAGAAAGAGGTTTGATGTGGAAGGTCCATGTGGGAAGAGGGTGTGATGTGGACCAGTCACATTAGAATCCATGTGATGATGGCGTGTGAAGGAGGATGTGATCTGTCCATTCATAGGTAGTGGAGATCAATGAATCTCAATGCTTCACGCTCACAAAGATGCATAGAGGTTAATTCATCAGTGTGGCACTGAAGGAAAACTACCCTATCCATGTGTCATCTCTTGGTGTGTCTAGGATTGCAAAAGAGGGTTTAGGAAACCACTTTCCTAAGAGCTTGAAACCACCTTTGGGTCTGACAAGTAGTATTGTGATGTGTGGTCCATATCCGACGAGCGGGGGTGACAATTGTAATGGGACCCGTGCTAGTCATGTGAGTATGGGAGGATCATGTATATTTGATAAAAAACCAGCATTGCTTTAGGCCCATGAAATTGCATGAGATATAATTGATTGGTGTGACCCTAAAATGAAAATTACCTCTTCCATGTGTCAACTATTGGTGAGTTTAGGATTGCAAATGTGAGTTTGGGAAACCACCTTCCCTAGAGCCTGAAACCACTTTTAGGATCAACAAGAGGTGATGTGATGTGCATATATGTAACATGGGTATTGCATTACATTGCATTAGGAATGATGGGACCCTCTCCAATCCTATCAATAATGTAATATCCTGCACATCACATCAATGGCTAGAAATGCCTCATGTCCATGGATATGCATGAAGGTTAATGAATTAACATGATCCTAGGATGAAAAATTCCCTATGACGTGTTTCCCTCCCATGCATTTAGGCTCTTAAAATTAGTCACAGCAAACCATTTCCCATGAACCATGAAATATCATGTGTCTGATCAATGGTAAGGTGTGCTCAGTGGAATCTGATGTGTGTAACCAAGGGAAAATTAGTAGTTTCCATAGCCAAATTTTGGGCATCAAGACTCGAAAAATGCAGTTTAACTTATGCACCAGATTGCATGAAATGGAAACATTTACAAATGAGAGTGGAAAGCAAGTTCACAACATGTAAGCAACTGAAGCTATGGGTCAAGTGGCAATGACCATCCGTAGAATATATGCAGCACTAAAGTACCACCAAGAATATCATCAATCACTTGTTTTTGAATTTAAAGGTAAGATTGTTGAGCAATATGTTTCTCTTTTGATTAACCCTAGATCTACTCACAGTTATATCACTCTTGAAATGGTTGAGGTTTGTGCCTTTAAGAAATCAAAGCATAGTAATAATGGTTAGTCTAACTATCCATGGGAACCAAGAGGAAGGTTAGTGAAATGGTGGATAAATGTCCACTAGAAATGAGTGGGTTGTACACTTTTACAAATATGAATATTTTTCCACTTGTTTCCTATCATATTCTCATTAGAATGGATTGGTTAGAGTCACATAGAGTTAAACTTGATTGCTACAACAATAGATTTGAATGCATTGATGATAAAGGAAACCCAAGGGTTTTAAATGGAATTCCAAAGGTAGTTTCCGTTAGGTATATTCATCCATGCAGTTGAAGAAATTCTATAGGAAAGGTTGTGAAGTGTATGCATCCCATGTTTTTGAGAAAATAGAAAATGAAATTCCTAAGATGGAGGACTATCACGTGCTACAAGGATTCAGGGATGTATTTCCTGATGAAGTTCTAATACTTTTCCCAAAGAGGGACAATTATTTCACAATCGATCATGTGCCAACAGTCACACCAATTTTCAAAACTCCTTAAAAGATTAGTACTCTAGAATTATTAGAGCTGAAAATGCAATTACAGAAATTGTTGGGAAAGAAGTATATTCCTCCTAGTGTGTCTCCATGGGGAGCACCCGTACTATTTATGAAGAAAAAATATAGGACACTCAAGTTATGCATTGATTATAGACAGTTGGACAAAGTTATAGTCAATATCAAGTAACCTTACCTCAAATTGATGATCTCTTTGATTAAATGAGAGGGGAAAATCTATTTTCAAAGATTGACTTGAGTTATGGTTACCATAAAATGAGAATCAAGGAAGAATATATTAACAAGAGAACCTTTAAAACAAGATATGGGTATTATGAGTTTGTGGTGGTTTCGTTTTCTCACACTAATGCACCAGCTACGTTCATGTGCTTCATGAATAGTGTTTTTGGCAAGTATTTGGACAAGTTTGCTCTTTTTTTTCTAGATGACATTATTATCTATTCTAAGAATGGAGAAAATCATGAATAAAATTTGAGAATGGATTTGCAATTGCTAAGGGAGAATAATATATATGAAAATGTAAGCAATTGTGACTTTTGTAAAAATAAAATTCATTATTTAGGTGACAATATTTCAAAGCAAGGAATATCAGTGGAACCCGAGAAGATTGAAGCCATCATGAATTTGCTAACTCAAAGGAATGTGACAAATGTGAGGTATTTTATGGGTCTTGTTGGTTACTATAGGAGGTTCATTAAAGGATTATCCAAAGTTTGTCACCCAATCACTTCTTTGCAAAAGGAGGGGATAAAGTTTGAATGGACACAAAAATGTTAAGAAAGATTTCAGTTGTTGAAGAAGCTTCTCGCAAGCGCTCCAATTTTTAAAATTTCAATCCCAGAAAATTATTTTTTGGTGTGTACATATGCATGCAATCAAGGAGTTGGAGTGATTTTGCAAGATAACCATGTGGTATTCTATGATTCAAGGAATTTGAAAGAGCATGAGAAAAAATATGCTACCCATGATTTAGATTTTGTATCCATAATGCACGTTTTAAATATGTGGAGGCACTATTAAATGGGAAGAAAATTCAAGCTAAGGACATACCACTGTGGTCTGAAATATTTGTTTGAGCATCCAACACTAAATGTCGGTCAATCTATATAGTTGGAATTTTTGTGTGAATTTGATTTTGAGATCAAACACATAAAAGGTAAGGAAAATAAAGTGGTTGATGCACTTAGCAGAAAAGTACATTCCATGTATGTGGTAGCCATTAGTATATTCAAATCAAATTTGAGATAGTTGATTGCCAACATAATTGCCAAAGATGAACTGTATGTGCAAATAAAAGATAAATTGCACTAGCAGAATTTACAAAATAGGCATGAAGTTTACCATTTGGAAGGTGTTGGACTTCTTATTTACAAAAAACATAATTTATATACCAAATGTGGCATATTTGAAAAGAATTGGTGTGGATGAAATCCATAAAATCTCATATTCCTATCACCTAGGATACCATAAAATAGTTGTTACAATGAGGAAGAAATATTTTTTGCCAAGAATGAAAAAGGACATTGTTGAGTACATCTCTAAGTGTATGAAATGTCAGCAAGTGAAGGTTGAGCATCAAATCCTAATAGGTTTTTTGTAGCCTTCACCAATTATGGAATGGAAAGGGGAAGTGATTTCCATGGATTTTATTATAGGTTTTCCAATTAGTGTTAGGAAGCATGATTCCATCATGGTTGTGGTGGATAAATTACCAAATGAAGTGCATTTTATACTATTTAAATCCACATATAAAACGAATGCCACTGAAAATATTTTCATGAAGGAAATTTTCAAATTGCATGGATTTCCTAAGGCAATAATTTTAGACATGGTTGGCAAGTTCACTTCAAGTTTCTAGAAAAGTATTTTTGAATATTTGGGTACGTAACTAAAATTTAGTACTTCCTACCATCCAAAAATGGATGGGAAAATAGAAAGAGTAAATCAGGTGCTTGAAGACATGCTTCGCATGTATGTGATGGACAAACCATCCAAGCGGGAAGAATATATGCATTTGGTATATTTTTCACATAAAAATGGACAACAAGAATCATTGGGAATGAGTCCATTAGAGGATTTGTATGGTAGAAGTTGTAGGACACCAATTACTTGGGATAATATAGTGATTAGAATTGTACTTGGGCCTTAATTGTTTAAGGAAATGGAATAGGAAGTTGCAAAGATTAGGAAGAATTTAAAGGTGTCCCAAGATAGACAAAAACAATTATGCATATAAGAATAGAGTGCACAGAGAATTTTGTGTTGGGGATCATGTTTACCTCTGAATGAGGCCAAGTAAAAGTTCCTTGAATCTTAGATGTTGTGCTAAGATACCACCAAGATATTGTGGGGAATTTGAAGTTATTGAGGGGATAGGTCCAGTTGCATATAGAATTGAATTTCCTACTAACACTAGAGCTCATAAGTTTTTTTATGTTTCTTTGATTAAGAAATATGTACATGATCCTAACAATGTGATTGACTAGGATGTGATCCAAGTCGAAGCCAAGGGAGAGTTCCAAACCAAGCCACTATGCATCCTAAACATAAAGGTGACATTTCTCCATAGCCAATCCATTGGATAGGTAAAGGTGCAATGGCATCACTTCAGTCTCGATGATGTTGCGTGGGAATTAGAGGATTCCATGAAAGAGGCATACCTATTTTTGTTTTAAATTTTATGCAAACACCGAGGACGGTGTTATTCCAAGGGGGATGAGATTGTAATACCCCCAATTTTGAGTTGGATGTGTTTGAACAAAATTTTGTAAATGATGTAAATATGCTACTATGGATTCCTAGTGCAGAGCTCAAGGCCAAGGATCCACTAGTGAATGGCTAGGCATGTATGATGTAAATTTTTTATTTGGACTTTGTGTTTGTCTTATCATGCCAATTCAAAATGTATGTAAATATAATGTTCATAAATAATAAATTGGTCCTAGAATGGTTGTGTGAAGAGAAATAAGGGGGATATGATTCCTCCAGAGGGGAAGAGGAAAGGGGGCCCATGGGAGACCAAATTCTTGCTTCCAAGTGTCAACTTTAGACCCCACCCAAAATTCTATCATTTGCCTTGAATAAGTCAATTATATACTTTTTTTTACTAATTTTCAATCATTGAATACATTTGTGGGGTTGGTGGGAAAATTCACCTCATGCAGTAATTAAAACATGGGGCTGACTTCACTTTTGTAACAGTTATGTTAGCTTCCAGGATCCAGTCGAAAAATTCTAGGAGTCCTTTCTTCTAATTTCATAAGTCATGTCATTTTTATTTTCACCATTTTCTCATACATCTTGGATTCAACCTTTATTCTCACATACTCTCACGTAGATCTTCACTACACAGAGCTTTGTATTGTTGTTCATGACTGTGTATAACCAAGGATATTAGAATTTAGGGATAGATATACTAATTTTGAAGTGAAATTAATGGCTATAAGTGAGAAAGGAGGTTGGGAAAGCTAGGGAACCTTTCTCATTGATTTATGTTTCTCATATATGCTTGAGAATTCATGAATTGAGGCTGAAGATGGTTCTCCAACATCATTTAGCAGGTTGATCTTATTCTATGCACACACTGGAATCACTTGGAAAGATGGATTTCCTAAGATATATGTGGATCGGTGAAGTGGATGCTTTATCCAAGAAGGGTGTTGTGTGCGGCAGGTATTATGGAACCCAAGGTTGTGAGAGCTAAGTGAGGTCCTTGTATAGATTTGTATGAGAATTTGTCTAAGAATAGAGAGAAGATTGGGTTGTGGGTTGAGAGAGAGAAACATGTAGGTGTTTCATTTTCCCTGGTGGCCTTATAGCCTAGCTTGGGGGTGGCATCTCAATAGAAAGAGTATATGCTAGAAAGAGTGCATATGATTGGGTGGAAAATCTCTCTTACACAACTAGTTGCTTGGATCTACATTGTTTAAAGATAAGAATTCTCTTATATTTGATTATAATTTTTTTTTAATTGATGCCTATAATGATAATGATGGTAAATGCATGTTAGATGTGTGTGGATTGATTTTATTTTATTTTTTTATTTATTTTTATGTTCTGCACACATATATTATTTGTTATGAATTCGTAATTTGGATATTCGTAAAAATTTCAAAGCTCAAATCCGTGTAATGTCCCCTCCCAATGGTCAGATTGGGTGAGGGGGGAATTGCAATTAGGTGTCCCTCCTACCTATTCTTCATGTTCCTATAGCATAATTATGAGTATTTTAAATTTTTTAGCTTGAATATTTCATATGAAAGGGGAGATAAGATCCATGTGTATGACTGGTATAGATTGTTCATAAGAATAAATGACAATTCTAACTACATGGAATTCACCAATGAGTTCATGATAATAATTTACATGTTAATATATAACTCTACTCCCTCTGGTACATTTCTAGAAATTAAAAACATGCTACAATTTATCCCTGACATGAGAGTAGGAAACCAGTTCTTGTACAATGAATACACATTGATAAGAATATATGGTTTTGAAGAGGAACCCTGCAAGCTTCCAGTTTTCATAAAAACAAGAATTTTGGCCATGGAGTATGTGATACATTGATTCATATATGATTGTATGCACTTTAGACACTTCAATTTTCACAATACATTGTTGTTACCTAAATATGTAGGCCTTTCTATATAAGAGGATTAAATGCCCTACGATATGTGGAAAGCTTCCTAAGCCAATTAGGCTTCGAGAAAGATGAGAAAGGATATTATGAAACTCATTAGGTCACATATAATCATAGAGTATAAAATAATAATTCTCCGTATCTGATTGTACCTAGTCCATATTGGGAAAAGATATAAAATAAGGAAAGTTGGGAAGAGGTCCTAGAGGGAAAGAAATCCATGGAAGACTAGAACACTGCAAAAAAATTGGCAAGGTAGAAAAAAGGAGTAGAGGAAATTCATCTATACATGGATGTGGATCAGACTAAGAAAGGCCCACAGACAAAGAAATCTAGAACAGAAGTTGAGGGGACAAAAGAAGTGGCAGTGGAGAGAGATGAACCTGAAGAACTCCCAAGAGAGGTTGCAAAATTGATACCACAACCTTCAGGAACTCTAGGAGGACAACTAATTATATATACTCACTATTCCTCTTTGTATTTTTTAGTCCCTCAAGGTATGCAAGAATCCTCTTTAGCAGTCCCTATACCAGTAAGAATTAATATTCAAACAAGGTATAGAGGGATAAGAGAAAAGGGCATGAAAATGGTGAATGATACAAGGAAGTAGATACCAACATTTTAAAAGAGGCTCCTTATAGTAACATATCATCAAGTATAAATCTTAATATTTTCCAATATAGATCCTAAAGTGAAAAATCCTATCAATCTCAGTGATTGGAAGTTACAAGAGCATACAATGGACTTCAAACAATTTGGAAAACTAGACATATTGGATTTTTATAGGTATGTTAGTGAAATGATGTGTGAAAAAGTGGTTAAATAAAATAAAATAGAGAATAAGTTGAAAGTTTCTTTAGAGAAATTTTAACAATTATGGAGAGTTGAAAAATGGGCCATTAGAGCCAAGCATGCCACAGATAAAGAACTAGAGGACAATATATTAGCCTTAGGGTCCAACCATGCAGATGAATCTCAGATTAGATCACTAATTCAACAAAATGAAAATGAAATAACACATTTGAGGAAGTAGCTAAATATTCCCACCACACAAAGAGTGCAAACAATAGAGCTAAATAAGGATGAACTAAAGAAAGAGAAGATCTATGAAAGTATGGTGGAGTACAAAAACCTAGATGAAGAGAGAGAAAAGAAGATAAATGAGCTTCATATGCAAATATCATTTATGAAATTGTAGAATACATCCATTAGTCATGACCCCAATGTTGGTTGAAAAACTGAGTTTAACTGATTGCTGGTTTAATGAACAATTTTATGAGTTTCACTTCAGCCGGTTTTGCATAGGCTTGAAGCTACTTATAAAAAATTTTCCTGAACAATTTAAACACTTAGAAAAACACTAACAGGCTGAAATCACATGCATGCACACCATAA
This sequence comes from Pseudotsuga menziesii, assembly GCA_001517045.1. NCBI lineage: Eukaryota > Viridiplantae > Streptophyta > Pinopsida > Pinales > Pinaceae > Pseudotsuga > Pseudotsuga menziesii. The sequence goes on along the minus strand of LPNX010112318.1, from coordinate 84,178 downwards.
AAATTTACTCAGAGATTTTTGGCTAATCAGCCCTGGAAAAACCCCCACGGGGAAAACCAGTCAGAGAGGAGAGATTTAATTAATTTCTTCAGCAAAATAATGGACAGAAATACAACTTATCTTCACCACCAATTTCTTCACAAAATCTGGAAAATACATGCACAGCAAATACACCAGCCGTACACCTCGATTTCTGTGCTCATTAATGGCAGCCGTACAGCAATAAATGACAGCCGTACATTACCTCAAATTCTGTGCTCATTAATTGACAGGCCGTATAGCAATAAATGCTCCTGTACCTTCCTCGAAATCTGTGCAGGAGTTAATGCATCGTACAGCAGGAAACACACCTCGAAATTCGTGCAGAAATAAATGCTCCGTACAGCAGTCTATACAGGCTGTACTTCTTGATTTTCGAGCCAATAAATGCAGCAGTTCGTACAGCAGAAAATACCCTGGCCGTACTTCTTCTTGGGATTCGTGCCAGCAAAAGAAATAACCAGTCTCGACCTTCTTTGTTCACTGAAATCTCTTCAGCAGCAAAACTTGGAAAATCGTGCCCTTCTCAAGCAACTCGACCTCTTCTCCAGCTCTCTCTTCTCCTTCAACCTGAAAATGAACAAGTGAATGTCCTTTTGCCTCCCTCATGATTTTTGTTTGCCCTAGGTGAGTTTCTTAATCCAATGGTGGAGAAAGAATCAAATCAATGGCTGAGATTGATTGAGAGTGAAAATCCCTTTTATTTATTTCCCATAAATAAAATCACTCACCCACTTAAATTTATCAAAAAGTGACTATATAGTCATAAAGTCACATTTAAGTGACTTTAATGTGAGGGTCACATTTTTCCCTCTTAAAGTGACTTTAGGCAAAATTAAAGTCACCTAGGGAACATCTGCCTAGGTACAAAAATCAACACTCCCTCTTACCGAGGAAGGTGTTCCGTACCACTCCCAACTTATCCCTGAAGAAGACGAACTTGCCCCTCCCCAAAGAATTCGTCAAGATATCAGCTACCTGCTCATCTGTGGAAATGTACTGAAGCTCAACTGCTCCTCTCTAAACATAATCTCGGATGAAGTGGTATTTGATCTCTATATGCTTCGACCTATCATGGAATACTGGATTCTCAGAGAGCTGAATGCAACTCTGATTGTCGCAGTAGATCACCGTGGGTCTAAGCTCCTGATCAAATAAATCTACCAACAGCTTGCGAAGCCACAGTGCTTCACAAGTAGCCTGACTGGCTGCCATATACTCTGCCTCAGCTGAACTCAATGCAACGGATCTCTGTTTCCGGCTGAACCACGACACTGCTGCCGAGCCCAAACTGAAACAACAACCGGAAGTGCTCTTCCGATTCCGCACGCAACCTGCCCAATCTGAATCAGTAAATCCAACCAATCCGACACCATCCGTACCCCTGTAATCCAGACCATAGTCCACAGTACCTGCAAGGTATCTCAACACGTGCTTTGCAGCGGTCCAGTGCACACTCCTAGGCTCAACCATGAACTGGCTAAGAGTGTTCACCGCAAAGCACAAATCTGGCCTGGTGTTGACCAGATACATCAATGAACCAATCAGCTGACGATATAGTGTAGGATCTACCAACTTGCCCTCGGAAGCATGAAGCTGCTTCCAGTTGGTAATCATCGGTGTAGACATAGGCCTGCAATCCTCCATCCTAAATCTGCTCAGAATATCAGCTGCATACTTCCCCTGCCCAAGGAAAATATGCCCAGGCTCCTGCCATACCTCCATCCCCAAATAATAGTGCATCAGCCCTATATCAGTCATCTCGTACTCCAAAGCCAAGTCTCTCTTGCAGTGTGCAATGAGACGCTCAGCACCGGTGATGAACAGATCATCAACATACAACAGAAGAATAAGCGACTCCCCCCCAACCACAATGAAGTAGAGGTTGGGATCATCCTCACTCTTCTGAAATCCCATAGATAGTAGATAGTCATCGATCCTGGAGTACCAAGCTCTAGGAGCTTGTTTGAGTCCGTACAAAGCTTTCTTCAACCTGCATACATGAGAATCCCTCCCATGTATCTCGAATCCCTGTGGCTGCTCTAGATAGACTTCCTCCTGCAGAAGACCATTGAGAAATGCGGTCTTCACATCCATCTGGTGGATCCTCCAACCCATCTCTGCTGCTATGGAAATCACTGCTCTGATGGAAGAATATCGTGCAACTGGAGCAAATGTCTCATCATAATCGACTCCCTCGACCTGTGAGAACCCCCTCACCACAAATCTAGCTTTGTACTTCTCAACGCTACCATCTGCAGCATGCTTTACCTTGTAAAGCCATCTGGAAGTCACAACTGACTTCCCCTGCGGTCTAGGTACAATCTCCCATGCATCATTCTTCATGATGGAATGGTACTCTTCCATCATGGCATCTCTCCAAACTGCATGCTGGGAGGCCTCCTCAAATGTAGCTGGCTCTGAGTCACGAAGGCATGCAACAAGAGCCATATCATCTCTAACCACACCAAGCCTCTCAGGCTCCACAACCGTCCTGATCCTCTCCTGAGGCATACCAAATGCCTCTGCTTCCTTCAAGGTCTCCTGAATCCACTTGGGCTTCCTCTTCCTTGAAGGCTGCTCCTCCTCATCTGATGAAGTCCCTGTACCAGAAGATCCAATACCCCGAGGACCAGTCACGGAAGAACCTGTACCTGCTGATGATGTCACCTGAGGACTCAATCCTGTACCTATACCCGTACCTGCACCTGTACCTGTACCTGTCCCAGACACTGTCCCTGAAGAGCCAATCACCTGAACCACTGAACTTGTAGACCCTGTACCTGCACTCTGTGATCCAGTCCCTCCAGAAACCTGCGGACCTGTAATCTGTATCGAAGAAGCCTGCACTAACTGAGGTGTGGGAGCTGGTGCCTCTCCCTGCTCTAACTCTCTGGACTTCCGGAAGGCTCTCTCCTCATCAAACTTTACTTCCCGACGGACAACAACTTTCCGCGAACAAGGTAAGTAAATCCTGTAAGCCTTCGAAGTCTCATCGTATCCCACAAAGATGCCTCTCTCTGCAGTGGGATCAAACTTCGTCCTCTTCTCAGAAGGGGCGTGAGAGTAAGTGAAAGAGCCAAATATACGAAAATGACTCACCTCAGGCTTCTTGCCCGAATACATCTCCTCAGGAGTCTTGCTCCCCACAGCCCTGTGAGGACTCCTGTTCTGCATATATACTGCAGTACTACATGCCTCAGCCCAAAGAAAGAACGGCAATCCCTGATCATGGAGCATAGCCCTGGCTGCTGCCACAATAGACCTGTTCTTCCTTTCTGCTACTCCATTCTGCTCAGGAGTATAGGGAACTGTCAGCTGTCTCTGAATCCCCTCCTGTGTACAGAATGCACCGAACTCCTTGGAGGTATACTCACCCCCATTGTCCGACCTCAATGTCCGGATCTGTCTACCTGTCTGTTTCTCCACAAGGGCTTTGAACCCTTGGAAGACTCTCAATACAAGCTCAGACTTCTTGCTCCTCAAGAAGTAGATCCAGGTCTTCCTGGAGTAGTCATCTATGAAGCTGATATAGTACTCGAAGCCTGTCAAAGAACGTGATGACATGGGACCGCAGATATCAGAATGGATCAAATCAAGCACCCCGGCAGCTCTAGTGTCACTGCTTGGAAAAGCAGTCTTGGTGTACTTTCCCAAAGCACACCCCCTGCACACATCACTCTGCTCTGTGCTGAACTCAGGTAAACCTGTGACCATACACCTCAACAATCTCAGAGCTGGGTAATGTAAGTGAGCCATCCTCCGATTCCAGAGCTCACAAACCTCGCTGCTGCTGCTATGTGCCAAAGCACACTGTGGCTGAAATAATAACTTGTACATCTTCCCACACCTGACACCAATGTCCATGGCATCGGACATACCTGTGGTCTTGGGATATACCTGTACTCTCCCATCCGAAAAGCACACCCCAAGCCCCCTGTCCTCAATAGTGGAAACTGATACAAGGTTCTTTTTCAGCCCCGGAACATACAACACATCTCGTAGAGTCATGGGACTCATGGACTCCCTCTGAAATGTGACGGTACCCCTACCAACAGCTCTCACAATGGTGTTGTCCCCAAGGACAACCTCCACATCCCTACCGGTCTCCAACAAATCTGAGAACACATCTCGAGCCCCTGTCATGTGGCTCATGGCTCCACTGTCAATGTACCAAGTAGAAGAGGTGGATGAGCTCCCCTCATGTCCTGCCAACAAGGAATGCTCCCTGTCCTGATCCATATCTATGCTGGTGGCTAATGTGACTCTCTCTGTCTCAGTCTCTCCAGCATAAAGGGAAAACTCCCTCTGAAAAGCAACACTGAACTCATCAACCTCAGCTGAGGCTGCAGTCTGCTGTCCCTGCCCCTTCTTCTTCTTCTTGCTTGGACACTGAGAGGCATAGTGTCCAAACGCCTGACAATCATAGCACTTGATTTTACTCAAGTCCTTTTTCTGTCCACTCTGCTGACCCTGCTGCTGCTGCTTGGCCCCACCCTTCTTGGGGCCCTTCTTCTTCTTCCCCTTGGCTGCCAAAGCCACATCCTCATCATCAGCTCCTCTCTGAGAAGTACTACCCTGCACGAGACCCCTCCTGGTCTCCTCCTGTACAAAGTCATCCCATAACCTCTCCCAGTCAGGGAGGTTCTCCCTGCCCACAATGGCCTGCACAAAAAAACTCCAGGACTTTGAAGCCCCGTTCACCGCTGTCCGCACGAGCTCTGTAGGGGAAAC
>LPNX010112318.1:31178-79143 GCA_001517045.1 Pseudotsuga menziesii | reverse complement strand
CACCAGCCGTACACCTCGATTTCTGTGCTCATTAATGGCAGCCGTACAGCAATAAATGACAGCCGTACATTCCCTCAAATTCTGTGCTCATTAATTGACAGGCTGTACAGCAATAAATGCTCCTGTACCTTCCTCGAAATCTGTGCAGGAGTTAATGCATCGTACAGCAGGAAACACACCTCGAAATTCGTGCAGAAATAAATGCTCCATACAGCAGTCCGTACAGGCTGTACTTCTCGATTTTCGAGCCAATAAATGCAGCAGTTCGTACAGCAGAAAATACCCTGGCCGTACTTCTTCTTGGGATTCATGCCAGCAAAAGAAATAACCAGTCTCGACCTTCTTTGTTCACTGAAATCTCTTCAGCAGCAAAACTTGGAAAATCGTGCCCTTCTCAAGCAACTCGACCTCTTCTCCAGCTCTCTCTTCTCCTTCAACCTGAAAATGAACAAGTGAATGTCCTTTTGCCTCCCTCATGCTTTTTGTTTGCCCTAGGTGAGTTTCTTAATCCAATGGTGGAGAAAGAATCAAATCAATGGCTGAGATTGATTGAGAGTGAAAATCCCTTTTATTTATTTCCCATAAATAAAATCACTCACCCACTTAAATTTATCAAAAAGTGACTATATAGTCATAAAGTCACATTTAAGTGACTTTAATGTGAGGGTCACATTTTTCCCTCTTAAAGTGACTTTAGGCAAAATTAAAGTCACCTAGGGAACATCTGCCTAGGTACAAAAATCAACAATGTTTAGGTATGATATCTTGCATTACAAGAAGAAAGTTAGTCAGCAGGAAAAGAAGATCAGAGTCTAAAAGATCCTTAAAAGCAAGTTTTAGATAAAGAGGTAATTGATGTAATGGAAACATATACTCCAACTTAGAATCCAACTCGATAACCAATTTAGGAGCTCGATTGAAAATATAGAAAGATCAAAGAGCTAGAAGCTGAGGTGAATCAGAAAGATGAAAAGATTTTGGATCTAGAAGGTGAGATTAGTAAAAATGGATATGATATTGTATACAAGCATGCATTTGTACACACCAAGTCCTCCAAGTCCTTGATGCACGCAATCAAGGACTTGGAGGAGTTCTTATGCAAGATAACCATGTGGTATTCTATGATTCAAGGAATTTGAAAGAGCATGAGAAACATTATTCTACCCATGATTTAGAGTTTGTATCCATAGTGCACATTTTAAGTATGTGAAGTAATTATTTGACGGGCATAAAATTCAAGCTAAGGACATACCACTATGGTCTAAAATATTTGTTTGAGCATCCAACACTAAATGTCGATCAAGCTATATGGTTGGAATTTTTGTGTGAATTTGATTTTGCGATCAAACACATAAAAGTTAAGGAAAATAAAGTGGCTGATGCACTTAGTATAAAATTACATTCCATGAATGTGGTAGCCATTATTATCTTCAAATCAAATTTGAGATAGTTGATTGTCAACAGAATTGCTGAAGATGAACTATATGTGCAAATAAAAGATAAATTGCACTAGAAAATTTTAGAATAGAGGTATGAAGATTACCATTTGGAAGGTGATGGAATTCTTATTTACTAAAATAGAATTTATATTACAATTGTGGCATATTTTAGAAGAATTGGTATGGATGAAAGCCATAAAATGTCATATTCTAGTCACTTAGGATACCAGAAAACAGTTGCTACAGTGAGGAAGCAATATTTTTTGCCAGGAATGAAAAAGTACATTGATAAGTACACTTCTAAGTGTATGAAATGTCTGCAAGTGAATGTTGAACATCAACTCCTAATAGGTTTGTTGCATCCTTTTTTTAGTCTAGAATGGAAATGGGAAGCTATTTCTGTGGATTTTATAACAGGTTTTCCAATGATTGTTAGGAAGCATGATTCCATCATGGTTGTTGTGGAAAAATTATCAAATGAAGTGCATTTTATACTGTTTAAATCCACATATAAACATATGCCATTGAAAATATTTTCATGAAGGAAATTTTCAAATTTCATGGATTTCCTAAGGCAATAATTTTATACATGGTTGCCAAGTTCACATCAAATTTATGGAAAAGTATTTTTGTAGATTTGGGTACGCAGCTGAAATTTCGTATTGCCTACCATCCAAAAATGGATGGGAAAATAGAAAGAGTAAATTGGGTGTTTGAAGACATGCCTCGCATGTATGTGATGGACAAACCGTCCAAGTGGTAAGAGTATCTGCATTTGGTAGAGTTTTCATATAACAATGGACAACAAGTATCATTAAGAATGAGTACATTAGAGGCTTTGTATGGTAGAAGTTGTAGGACAACTGTTACTTGGGATAATATAGTGAATATATTTGTACTTGGGCCTGAATTGTGTAAGGAAACAATAGGAAGTTGAAAAGATTAGGAAGAAATTAAAGGTGGCCCAAGATAGACAAAAAATCTATGCATATAAGAATAGAGTGCACATGGAATTTTGTGTTGGGGATCATGTTTACCTCTGATCGAGGCCAAGTAAAATTTCCTTGAATCTTGGATGTTGTACCAAGATACCACCAAGATATTGTGGGCTATTTGACATGCTTGAGAGTATAGGGAAATTTTCATATAGAATTTCATTTCCTACTAACACTAGAGATCATAATATTTTCATGTTTTTGCTTAAGAAATATGTGCATGATCCTAAACATATGATTGATTAGGATGCAATCCAAGTGGAACCCAAGGGAGAGTTCCAAACTGATCCACTATGCATCCTAAACAGAAAGGTGACATTTCTCCATAACAGATCCATTGGATAGGTAAATTTTCAATGGAAGCACTTCATCCCCGATAATGCTACATGGGAATTGGAGGATGCCATGAAAGAGGCATACCCATTTTTGTTCTAAATTTTAAGGAAAATTGAGGACAATGTTATTCCAAGGGGGACAAGATTGTAATACCCCCAATTTTGTCTTGGATGTGTTTGAATAGAATTATGTAAATGGTGTAAATATGCTACTACGGATTCCTTGTGTGGACCTCAAGTCCAAGGAACCACTAGTGAATGGCTAGGCATGTATGACGTAAATATTTTATTTGGACTTTGTGTTTGTCTTATCATGCCAATTCAAAATGTATGTAAATATAATGTGCATAAATAATATATTGGTCCAATAATGGTTATGTAAAGAGAACCAAAAGGGTTATGGTTCCACTAGAGGGGCAAATGAAAGGGGGCGCATGGGAGACCTAATCCTTGCTTCGAAGTGTCAACTTTAGATCCCACCCAAAATTCTATCATGTGCCTTGAATAATCCAATTATCTACTTTTTTGACTAATTTTCAATCATTGAATACATGTGTGGGTTGGTGGGAAAATTCACCTCATGAAGTTATTGAAGCATGGGACTGACTGCACTTTTGTGACAGTTATGTCAGCTTCCAGGATCTAGTGAGAAAATTATAGGAGTCCTTTCTTCTACTATCAGAAGTCATGTCAGTGGAATTTTCACCATTTTCTCATACCTCTTGGATTCAAACTTCATTATCACATACTCTCACATAGATATACACAACACAGAGATCTGTATTGTTGTTGATGACAGTGTATAACCCAGGATATTAGAATTTAGGGATAGATCTACTAATTTTGAAGGGAAATTAATGGCTATAAGTTATAAAATATGTTGGTCAAGCTAGGGAACCTTTCTCATTGATTTATGTTTCTCATAGATGCCTGAGAAGCCATGGATTGAGGCTACAGATGGTTCTTCAACATAATTTAGCAGGTTGATCTTCTTCTATTCACACACTTGAAACACTTGGAAATATGGATTTCCTAAGATATCTGTGGATCGGTGAAGTGGATGCTTGATCCAAGAAGGCTGTTGTGTGTGGTAGGTATTATGGAACGGAAGGCTATGAGAGCTAAGTGAGATCCTTGTAGAGATCTGTATGAGAATTTGTCTAAGAATAGAGAGAATATTAGGTTGTGGGATGAGAGAGAGAAACATGTAGGTATTTCCTCTTCCCTAGTGGCTTCATACACCATCTTGGGTATGGCCTCTCACCAGAAAGAGTATATGCTAGACAGAGTTCCTACTATTGGGTGGAAAATATCTCTTACATAGCTAGTTGCTTGGATCTACATTATTTAAAGATCAGTATTCTCTTGTATTTGATTATGAAATGTTTTTAATTGATGCGTATAATGATAATGTTGGTAAATGCATTCTAGATGTGTGTTGATCGATTTTATTTATGTTGTGTATTTTTGTTTATGTTCTACACACATATTTTATTTGGTATGAATTCGTAATTTGGATAACGGGAAAAAATTAGAAGCTCAAATATATTAATGTCTCCTCTCAATGGTCGAATTGGGTGATGGGTACATTACATTTAGGTTTCCCTCCTACCTATTCTTCATGTTAATATACCATAATTATGATTATTGTAAATGTTTTAACATGAATATTTCATATGAAGGGAGAGATAAGTTGTTGATGTAATTGTAACTTCAGAATGTATTCATCCGTATATCTGTAATGTAATTGTACCCCGATGTTTATTCCGGGATGTGTCTGTAATGTAATTGAGTTATGTCATACCCCGATGTTTATTTCGGGAATTTTTTATAATGTAAACAAGTCATGTCAAGTCATTGTGGGTAACCCTCCTATTGGTTAAGGTTTAAAGTCCCCACAGTTATGGGGCCCTAGGGTTATTAGACTATCCTAGAGAATTCAACCCTAATTCAGTCATTGTAAGTCGTGGCCATAGTCCCCACCATTGTGTTAAGGATAACCCTCCTTGTTGGTCGGAGGAGGCAAAGTCCCCACAAGTTGTGGGGCACTAGGGTTATTAGACACTCCTAGAGATGTTGGCCCTAGTAAGTAATTGTTAAGTGAGGCCGACATGTTGGAGTGGGTTTCAAGTGAAAGAAAGAATATAAATAGAGAGTGAGCCTCTCTATTTATCACATACACACTCACTCAATGGGGCGCATGAGTGAGAGGATAAGTTTCCATGACAAGAGAGAGACTGCTGCTATCAGGAGATCATCTTTATGTTTTCGGGTTTTTCATTTGGTGTTGATTCTATCTCTGAGGAAGTTGCAGGTTTTTCTCCTTTATGTTTTCCTCGAGGAAAATTCTTTGTGTCTCTTGTCTCTTGTGTTTTATTGTTTTGCATGTTATTCTATCAGTTAAAGATCCCAAGATCATAATGCTAGCGTAAATGTTAAAAATATAACATGGTATCAGAGCTAACCTGAGAAGAAGACATTGCGCACCTACAAACGCTAGGGATTATTAATTTTTGGGTCTCTATCCACAATCCATCAGCAAAATTATGCTAGGATAACTCTCCATTGAAGAGCGCATCTTTCTGTCGAAGCGGATTTCAATTTCGAGCATTTTCCTTTTTCGGTGCAGGAAATTAGGGCTTCTTACAGAAGAGGAATTTTTGAGTGATCTCGGAATAGGATTGTTCTCCTCATCAAAATCAAATTTTAGAGACCTAGATCAATATTTTTGGTTGGGTGAAACTCCAAAAAAGTCAAACCCTAGTTTGACCCTGAGCTGGAAAAACCCTAAATACTAAAACTGATCATTTTTGGTACAATCGATATATCTCAGGATTGGAGAAGGATCAAGAGATGAAAATTTCCTAGGTCGAAGACAAAATATTTATGTACACTGTATCCAACATTCAGCCTCATGTTCACTATATTCTTGGATATATGATCCCTCCAAGTTAGGGTTCCAACCTCTTCCAAAATTCATCCCTAAACAGGACACCTAAGGAGAATCGATATATCTTGGGATAAAAAGGTCCAAATGAAATTTATGAAGATTTTCCAGAAATGAAATAGACTTTAATTTCTGTGGTCCGAGTTTCAGACTCAGAATATGAACCAGTGACACGTGGAAGTCTGTACAACTTCACTGTTCTGAATAGTCCTATAACAGGTCACCTTGGGAAAATGATCATAAGTTCCAATTGGTGAAACCAATTCTAATGAAACCTATGGTGTTGGAACAGGTACATGCAAGGCTACCTCAGTGCAAAGTTTCAGACACATAGGAGCAGAAATTTTAGAGATACCGCAGAAATAGTAACAGGAATTGCTGCAGAAGAAATTGGAAAACTAGGGCTTCATGTTCTGAAAGCTTCCCTCCACTGTTTTCAGAAAAGGAGTACATTGGAAATATCAACTTGAAGAGATCTATATTTATATCCAATAATATATGAAATATTCCAAGTTTTTAAAATTAGGGTTTCTATGACAAACCCTAGATCAGCTAGCTCCGGAACCAGGACGAACACCTCAAATTGGTAAGATCTAATCTTTTGTTATTTGCATTTGAGTTTCTCAATTCAAAGTGATCTATCACATCAGCTTGATGATAATCTTGGTGAAGTTGACAACTTCCAAGCATGGAAGTATTTGATCTCTCTAAAGAAAATGAATTGGACACCTACATAAGAAGAGAGGTTCCAGTTCCAGAGGGAGATGAGGCTCAAAGCGTTACACAAGAAGAACTTGGTCAAGTCCAAGAAGATCATTGCCGATTCAGTCACGAATCAACTTGTACCACAAGTGTCTCCCCTAAAGACACCGAAGATGTTTGATTCCTTGACCAAGCTATTTGAAGGGAAGAACATAAATCGAAATATGACTTTGAGAAAATATTTGAAGAATGTGAAGATCCATAATGCAAAGACCATACAGTCATACTTTACAGGGGTCTCTCAAATCAAGAGAACAACTTGAAGCGGTAGAAGAATAAGTGAAGAATGTGTGCTAGAAGGAAGTGATTAATTTCAGCAAACTCTAGGAAGAGCACACATAAGAAGAAGCTCAATTAATAATAAGAGAAAAGAAGATGGGAGCAACTGAAGATCAAGCTCTCACCATCCAAAGAAGATCCCTCAAGCGATGAGGAATATGAAGAACTCAACTCTTGAAGAGCCTATTATCCACCTTAGCATTTGGATAAGAAATGATGCTATTATGAGTAAAGAAGATGATGAAGCTGAAGGCTCAAGAAGTAGTCTACCCATGAAACAAATAAAGATAAGTATTCAATTGTAATTTCATGATATTGTTTTGTTATGCATTTGTTTATATTCAGTTAATGTATTATCCATGATAGAATATTTGCATTAATGACAATATACTACTAATATGCATGTGATGGCTAAGTAGCTCATGGTGCTATACAACTCTCCATTGCTACTTATCTAGAATGAAACCTCTTTGCTGACATATTGGATTAGTGCACAATCTCAATGTTGTCCTGGTAGAGATGGAAGGCATCTAGAAAAAATTTCGTGAGATATGGATGAATGTTGTATTGGCTAAAATAGTTGCATGATAATATATTTATGCATAAGAAGTTTTCATTATGAAATATTTATAACCATACAACTAATGCATTTGACTTGTAGGAAAGATCGTATACAAAATCGCCTACAAGCAAAGAAGGATGAGACTTGTTCCAAAGAACAAGTGACGACAGTTCAAGATGAAAAATAATATGATGAATGCAGCAACATTATTGATGCAGAACCTTCCAAGAAGAAAGGGAATACCAGTTCAAGAAGAATGATGTCTAGAATACAGTATCGATACATGAAGGAAAGTTCATAGTTCAATCATGCAGTAGATGGAAACATTGTGGTATACAAGGCAAGATTCGTAGCACGAGGCTTCTTACAAAAAGAAGGCATAGACTATGAAGAGACATTTGGATCCAGTGGGAGTTGAGACACATGACAAGGAGAATCATGTGTGCAAATGAAGAAAGGCCTTGTACGAGTTTAGAAGACACCCATGGGATAACACATACATGAGGATCTTGATGAAGATCTGAACCTTTGCTACAAGGTTGATAAAGGATGACAAGCTCACAGATGGGTACGAGAAGAACACTTTCAAAGATAGAGGATCTTGGTATCTAGTGACCCTAGATGGATACATAGAATATTAGTAGCAGAGGAAGCTACTTGTCACTCTGGTGCAGAATGTTTTAGTGCATAGAGTATGGAAGACAGAGGGAGTATGATGCTTCAAAGGGAGTGACTGCATAACATCCTAAGGTTCAACATGGTACGACAGGATGGACAAATTACTGATGACTCTAGGCTTTACTGAGAGTAAAGTGGATTCCAACCTTTGCTTCAGGGTTGAAGGTGAAAGACCAGTGATGCTCCTGTTATGTGTCGATGCACTATTTTCTAGGCATGAAGGTGTGGATAAGGGAAGTATACAGTAGATATCTTGAAGAGGTTCAGGAGGATGGACTACAAGGCCATGACCACACCTATGGCATCAAACATGAAGCTATTGAGTGATGCTTCATCAGAGACAGGTGATGCCATGATGTATCGTCAGATGATTGGGTCCTTGATGTATCTGATGAACATGAGACTAGACATTTGCTTTGCTATGAACACCTTGATCCAGTTCTTGATAGATCCAAGACATGTTCACTTGATTGCTGCAAAGCATATTCTAAGGTACCTGATGGGTACAATTGATTATGGGCTCAAGTACAAGGCGAATCAGAATATTAACCTGGAGGGTTATGTTGATTCAGATTGGGTAGGAAGTGGCATCGATAGGAAGAGAACTTCAGGGTGTTGCTTCATTATGGGATCAGGTGTGATCTCTTGGTTTAGCAGGAATAAATCCTATGTGGCACTGAGTACAACTGAAGCAGAGTATGTCGTAGCTTGTTCAACTAGTTGTGAGGAAGTATGGCTAAGGAAGCTACTCTCTGATTTATTTGATCTCCAGTTGGATGCTACTTGTATATTGTAATGTCCCAAATTTGGCATTGGGTCACAATTTCCAAATCACATTTTCCATATTCATGAAAGTTGTCAAATGGATGCTAAAAGTCAAATAATTGCCAAGGAGGAAAATCACTAGTTTCCTAGGTTGGGGGTGGAAGCTTTGATATTTGGAATAAGGGGAATAATAAATGATGTTTAGACATTATAAGGGGATAAATATTTAATAATTTATCTTATTAAATAAATACAAGAGAAAATGGAAGTGGCAATAGAGCATGAAGACACATGGAGACTATGGGGCCCACACTAGCTAGAATTCCTATGTTAAATGGTATCTTTCTCTTGCAAATTCAAATATATGGGAAGCCTAATGTTTTTGGATGGATTATAAGGATAATATAATTTTCCATATACTTCATATCTTTAATTTGGGATGAATTGTAACTTACATGGGAGAGGAAGAGCCAAATGGGAGTTTCATGGACACTTGGCTAGATTCCCCTTACATTTATGGCATCTATGACACCAATGATGGAGATTCTATGATAGTTATGACACAAGTCAGATATGAAGTCTGAAATACTAACATAATTACATGTTAGGACTGAATAGAGCATATTAGGGGTCAAATTTGGGAGTTGGAGAAGGCCAAGAGGCTCCTACTCAAATTTGGGAGAAGAGGGAAGGTGAAGAGAGAGGCCACATGGCATAGCATGAGCAGCCACACCAATTAGAATTGGATTTGGTTTATGGATGGATTTGGAACCTTATAATGCTAATAATGTTTATAAAATATCGGTATCAGCCATGAGAATAAGCTTTTGCTCATTTTTCAAATTGTCATTTGTGAATTGTGAGAGCTAGTGGATGACTAGTTTTCTTGCTTATGCCAATTTTGAGGGTGAAAGATTCCCATCCTAGTTGGTGTTTGGAAAGGCCACTCAGTTATTTCATGGATATTTAATGGAGTCTTATTTTTAGTTGTAAGCTACAGGAAATAATGTGTATTCTTATATTGCAGCACTCTCTCTCAACTATTTCCAGTTTTCACACCATATTCATGCCAATGGAGGGATTGCGCTTTGGGTGAGCTATTGATATATTTGGGGAATATTATAATGATAATAATCTTATTTTCTGATGTATATGCTATTTATTTAATTTTTATAAGACTCTCAGGTCGAAATACCCAAAATAATTCATGTAAAAATGTTGGACAATGAAGAAATAGTGTCATTTCCCCACTATCTTGTTGTGAACCATTGTAATGCTGATGATTTCGAATTGGGAGAGAATTTAATTGTAAATTTATGATTGGAATAAAATAAATACTATATTTTATTCATTCTCAAAAATTTTCAAGTCTAAATTCCCAATATTTGTATGTCAAAATGACTTTTAATGAGCAAACAATGACCATTTCCACTCCATTTTGATATATGCTATGGTAATTCTTATTATTTCGAATGGAGGAATGTATCTATGATAAATGTATTATGGATGGAATTTCAAATATAATGTTCATTAGTTAAGCATTGGAATCCATTTTACTCATTTTTTTTGCATTGGGAGAAGATTTGGTGCATTTTCCCCAAGGGTCGAAATTATGACTTGGGGGTTGTTTTGGAAAGAGTCATAACAGACTGTATAAACTGAAACATGATGCATATGAGAATTTTAAAATGTCCCTTACACATACCCAGCCTCTTTTCATAAATTCAAGTGACTTTGGGATCATTTGTGAAGCCATTTCCAGCAATTACCCAGGGGGAATTGGAGCCCCAATTTGCTAGTAGAGACTCCTTCTTTGAACAGAACATTAAACAAGTTTGAAGAAGTAATTTTGAGGTCACAAAACATAAATTAGAATTATATTTAATTTATATTATCATTTATGTACCTTCTGAGAAAATTTGGAAGCATTTGGGTCAATTTGGAGGTCTAGATATCAAAACTAGTCAAGAGCCAAAATTGTGAAAAATTTGGAAAATTGGGCATTTTAAAAAAATTTCAAAAAAGGGACATTACAGTGGTATCAGAGCATGGTCTTGGAACCTATTGAAGTTATGGATGGTATATATGAATTGAATAAATTCATTAAGCCATGTGGTGATGATATGTCCAGGCAGGTTAATCAAGCATTCAAATTGGCACATAAAACTATTCATTGTGAAGACCTTAATGATTGGTTGAAGGAATTTATAAAAAATAATTCAAATAAGAAATCATTAAGGAATAATAATCAATGCACAAGTAGGGAGGAGACCAAGGAGCTACAAATTTCTATGGGTGATGAAGAAGAAAAGGCATTACATGAAGAGGATCGAAATTCACTCCCAAATGACTTTGAAAAAGATGAGGAAACATCACATGAAAAGGAAGAAGAGTAAATTGAAACTATTGAATATCACTCTGAAACAAATTATACTATGGACATGGACTAAAGAGCATCCACTGATGGATTCTTGAACTATGAAGGAGTACCTACTGATGGGTGCTCACACCTTTATGTTGGTGACATAGAGATCAATTTTGAAAGTGTTGATGCAATCCAAACTTCCATTAAACCTGAAAATGAATACCTTGTAGCAGTTGAAGAAGAAACAAGATCAACTTCCCCATCACCACTTGAGCTTCATGAAGTTGGTCCAAGCAAGAAGGAAGAAGATTATGAGGTTCATTTGCAAGAGCCTTATTTTCTTGAAGGGTCCTTAAAGATGAATGAAAAGAATATCCAAGAGGCCCTTAAAATACTCCATGACACTCAAGCATTGGTATAAAATTCTTGTTGGAGAGCTACTTCCTTGGAGGAGCCATCATTCCTTGAAGACATGGAGAAGATTCAAAGAGCAATGTGCAACATCAAAGGTAATTTCATGTCTTTGATTTTTGATATAAAAAATATCATTGAGATTATTGAATGGTTACATGAATCCTACTTGAAGAATAATGAAGTTATTGATAAGCTCACAATTCAAAATGAGCAACTTCTTGAAAAGTTGCAAGACACTTGTTTTTCCTCCTATGTTTCAGATTTTCATAAGGTAGATTGCTTGGAGGATTCTCATGACATGATGGATCATGAGAAACATGAAAAATTGCAGTTTCTTGATGTTCTTGACAATGATAGTGATGAGATCCAATCACTAGTAATGGTGGAAGAGGAACTTGAGTTGCCTCTTGAAAATGGTTACACAATTTTTGAAGAAGTGCATAATTCCACCACCTTGGAACCAACCCATGAAGAAATTTTTGCATTTTCTAGGGAGGTGAAAAATACTACCCCTATGGATACTTCACATTGTGACAATTTTTCACTTACTGATCATTTGGGTTAGTTGGTTCTTTCTCCTACATCCTACACTTCCAAATTTTGCAGCATTCATCCTAATGAAGTATGGGTGAAAGGGTTCTTTTTTATGGTGCCACATGAGGAGTATGGAACTCCTAGATTGAATTTTTATGATGACATGGTTGGAGAAAATTATTATTTAAATTTTCAGCAGCATCCTTTTTTACATTATGATGATACACATCTACATGTGTGCACCTATTATGTTCACTTGTGTCACTTGGAGACTCATGATTTTCCTTGCTCCTTGCCTAGTCTATTTGATGTTGGAGGAACTTCATCACACACTTGGGTGAAGAGTTGTATTATTGAAGAACATTATTATTGGCAGCAACATCCTCTGATGTTACATTATGATATACATGTTCATGAGTGTATTGATGAGACTTATTTGAGCCACTTGAAGTCTTCATGTTTTATTTGCTCCTTATTTGGTTCATATTTTGGTGGAGGTTCTTCATTCACTTCTTGGATGAAAGAAAAAATGGCTGATTATTATTTTGATGCATATTACATTCTTTTGGAGCAGAATTATAGGACATGGGATCCTCACCTATGTCATTGGAGAATATTTGATTGGTCACTTGAAGCATGTATGCACTTGGAAAATGGTAGTCTACTCACTGGGAGGTATAAGCACTTTCATGATTTCTTGGTGAGGCACCTCCTTGATGTACATTATTATTATGTTGTTATATACTTTGATGATATATATTATGCGCTCATGATGTTTGGAAGAATGCATACAAGAAAATGGGATCTAGGAATTCTCTTTCCAAATGGTATGGGTTGGAGAGCACTCTTAATTGTTGGAGTGCAATGCAAGCAATGGGACCCTGGGATAGTCTTTAGTCCCATTGATTTCAAATTATTTGGGAAATAAGTAGTATGGGAGATGGATTCCCCAATTAATAAGGTGATGTTAATCAGAGTAGTGCAGCAGCAAGCATGGTGGTTCCTTTCTGAAATATTTATGAAATCTCAAAGACTCAAAGTGGGCAGCTTAGTGGCAACTTCAAAGAATCATACAGAAAGTAGGTTCTTCAACAACCATGTTTGGAATTGCTTGAGGACAAGCAATATTGGGAAGGGAGTATTTGCAATGTCCCAAATTTGGCATTGTGTCACAATGGCCAAATCACATTTTCCATATTCATGAAAGTTGTCAAATGGATGCTAAAAGTCAAATAATTTCCAAGGAAAAAAATCACTACTTTCCTAGGTTGGGGGTCGAAGCTGATGGCCTCCTGTTTTTTCTTGTTCGGCACCTTATTTCTAGTTCAAAGTTATATGAGATCAAGTATATTCAACATTATCTAGTTGTGTTTTGTGCTTGAATATGCCTTTTCAAGGGTCACATTCCAAGGTGCTCTAACAGGTGAATTTTTTATATTTCTCATTATTTTATTTATTATTTTGTTGGGTTTCAATTTATAAAATGAAACTTTAGTTTTTACTTAAATATTGGTCAATTGAAAAGCCTTTATTTTTCACGCAGTGGTCCTTTTGGTTGCTCGATCCGACACTTGTTCCGGCACTTAAAGAGTATATGTTGACTGATTCAAAAATTTGGGGGATTTTGTTGCCAGAGATAATGTCTAGTTTGGTCTCAAATCATTTCCAGGTTGAATGTGAAGTTACCCGGTGTTGTTTTGTAGCTGTCATTTGCTCAAGAAATCGTTGCCCTCAATATTCAGTAATGTATGGATTCTAGGAAATTTGAATCCAATCTTTTTATCTATGTTATGCATTATTGATCGGGATAGGTGTAGATCTGTTGGGATCGGGTCGATCCTTTTTCAATGGTTGACTCATTTTGTGGTTCAAGTATAAATATGATTTTGAAACCCTAAGGGCAGACAGAGAGAAGACACTGTAAAACTTTGAATTTTTATTAATTGATCAACAGTTGCATTTACTTTCCTAAAGCTTTAGTTTTAGATTCATAGGTGTTGAAGGCCGGGCCCACCTTCAACTCTGGTTATCTGTGTGTAGCGTTGTTTTTTTTACTGCTGTAAGTAAATGTGCACTATATATTTTTGATACTGTCTTTTATGGATGTATGCCAATAGTTTTAACAACTCGTGATTTGGGAATTAAATACATGCTTACATTAATTTAGTTGATGTCACTGAAATGTGTGTGATAGGCTTGATTGCGTTACTAAACACCTTTAGATAAAACAATTACTTCCAGCTTTGTCTAAAGGTTCGATTTAGTAGAATATAGATTTGAAGAGTAGTGAAAGTAGAGAGATGTGTTGGATTTAGATTTCCAGATTTATTTCATTTCCAGAATTAATACTGAGTATTGAATGGTTAAACTTCTTGTCCAAAATTCTTTTAGTTCACAGAATTTACAAAGCTTTAGAGTGTTTCAAATATTTGTAGAGTTTTAAAGAGTTTAAAGGACTTGCAGCATTTATAGAATTTACAGAGGTTTTAGAAGTTTATAGAGTTCATAGGGTTTTCAGGATAGCATTTCAAACTTGTTATATAAAGGATTGGAATTATGCCTTGTTTATTTCAAAAATATTGAATGAGATTAGAGAGAGGAGGTACAGCTCATTAATATTTGACAGTATTTGTTTCCTGTTGTTCAAAGATAAATCTCGTAGGATAGACAAATGAGAGTGAAATGTGGTTTTGTCTGAATATTTCCAATGTACTTTTGTGAGCATAGAATGCAAGTGGAGTTGTGTCTGTTGTTAGCAAAAAGGCAAATTTATTTCCAATAATTATTTGTGAATGATAGCGTTGGTATGAATTAGGGTTAAGAAGAGCCATTGTGCTTAGCATAAGATTATTTATGGATGATGAGTGAAATATTAGAGGCTGTGTTAAAAAGGTGTAAGATCACTAGAATTGATCAAATAGTATTCATTGTGTAGGCAGGTTTGAGAGCTAAAGATCTGTATGGACAAGTAGGGTTTCCTTTAACAAACCATTTACTTGCTTGGTTTCTCTTTTTAAAAAATAGATCAATAATTAGCATAGTTTAAGACTGCTGTAGGTTTTATTGGATTCGATAAATTTTTGGACTGTAAAACAGTGCTTAGCAAGTTGATTCCCTTTCCTTAGATTAGACTTAACAACTTTTGGTATTGATTATTCAATAGAGTAGTTAGTTTCATAAACTACATTCTTTTTCTTTGTACATGAGCAAATCAAAATTACCCCTAGGCATGAGCTTGAAACCATTTTTCCCTGCACACATGGTGCAGTGACTCAAAGTTTACGTGTCCTGGTTGATAATTAAATTGAAGGTAAATTAAGTAGCAATAATTTTACCCAACATTTTGGCACCGTTGCCGGGGAGTTTCTCCAAGGTAAGCTGGTATCTTGCTCATTTTACACAAATTTGTTCACAGCATTTTTAGGTGTGACTAGTTGTTGCAGATTGGAGGAGAAGGGGCGGTAAGACGAGAGGTAAGAACCTGCGCATGTGTTATAATAGGTTCCTTCAAACCCACCTGTAGCATAGGTGTGTGATTGTTTCATTTTGTTACTTAGAGTTAATTTTTGACAAAATCTAGCGATAGTAGAAGTAGATACGTAAAATCTATTAAGACATTTTTTATCAGTTTTGTTTTCTATTGATTTGTTGGTTGTTTCCTTTTGGTATGATTAGCCTTTACAGATTGGAGGAGAAGGGGCGGTAAGACAAGAGGTAAGAACATGCACATCTGTTATAACAGGTTCCTTCAAACCCATCTGTAGCATAGGTATTTTGATTTATTTTATCAGAAGTCTTGTTATTTACAGTAATTTTTTGATGAGACCCAGAGATAGTAAGGGTAGATACATTAAAATTCATTTCGATCTTTTTGGAAATAAAACCACACCCCTCACTAACTTACCCTAGGGATAGGAATACCGGCAAAGAGATAGAAAGCAACAACACCCAAAAATCCGTGGAATTAGGAACCAGACCAGAGGGAACTGAGGTTCCTCAAGGTGAACTGTTACACTCAGTGGAGATTCCACAGACTCTACAAGCTTCACCAACAAAGGAAGATTCCAATTTGGTTGACATAGTGGACATAGAAAGAGTGAATTCCCTTTTCAGACATACTCAGAATTTGGTGGTTTCTCAAGTGGAATCTACCACAAATTCTCCTTTTCAACATCAGCCTAGGCCAAAACGTTGGGATTTCATCCCATCTCCAAGAAGAGATAGGTTAGGTGTCAATTGGTTTAGGAATCCTCTTGTTATGAGCGATCAGGAAACAAGAAACCATATGGAAGGGGAGGGAGAACACGAAGGACGAACTGAAACAACTTTTGGCTTCCCCATTTTGGATCTTGCACGTGATGTCAATATGAAAAATATCCCAGCATCTTCATTACCTACCTTTTACGGGAAAAGTACTGAAGATCCGGATACCTTTCTATTTGAGTTTGACATCCTGTGTAGGAGTTATAATTATCTACATGATGCACAAAAGTTAAAACTATTTCTGGCCACCCTTAAATATTTTGCACTTAAATAGTTTATGGGTCTGGGGGAATCCACCATTCAAAGTTGGGATGAGATGAAGAGTGCTTTCCTTAAAAAATACTGAGACTACTATGGACCTAGAGACTCTCAAAACGATATCTTTAAAATGCAACAGCATGAAGAAGAGAGTCTTGAGGATTTTCTAGAACGCTTTAGCTTTGTATTACAGAAGTCTTAGTATAATGCTCTACAAGAAGATGCGTTCAAAACTCTTTTTCTAAAAGGGATTCTGGAGGAGTATGTGGAAATCCTCAACTTCATGGCATCAGGTGATGTGTCTCATAAATCCTTTGAGGAAATTATTGAATTATGTAGAAAATATTCAAGAAGTAGAGCCAAGGCTGGAAGAAGCACAAGGGAAGGTCCTTCCCGCATTTCTAAGATAGCAGGAACTGGTGGAGTCACAAGAACTGAATTGGGGAACTTGTTGGAAAATTTCAAAACTGATATTTTAGGCACCTTGAGTTCCCAATTTGATGCATTGAAAACAAAAAAATGGCAAGAAGAAGAGGACATAGCAGCACTACACATATTCTGTCCTAAATGTAGAAAAAGAAACCCTTTGAAGGAGTGTCCCCTTAATATTATTTCAGCCTGTGCTCTTTATTCTGATAAACACCCCACTGACAATTTCCCTTCATTACCAGAATTGCAAGCTCTTTACAAGCTTAATAGTGAACCTATGGATCCATCATATGCATCAAAAAGGCCCTGGTAGCCTAGACCCCAAAACATGTACCAAGAGCCTATTTTTCCAAATCCTGCATATTACTATCCCATGCAGCAATCTCAGTAGCCATGGAGTCCACAAATGTGGCAGAATTGGCCTTCTCAGCCTACTCAAACCCAACCATGGCAGCAAGGCTGGCGAGGAAAGTCCTATGGAGGACCACAGGGACAGTCCTATGGAGGAACACAACCAACAGCCCCATTGCATACTCCTCCTAGTTACTGTCCAATGCCCCCAAATATGCAACAGTTATTACTTGGTTTCACACCACCTACACTTCCTCCTATACCCCCAGTTCCACAACAGTATCAAAATCCAAACCCTCCTCGACCCACGTTGTTTCCAGCTCAACCTATCCCAAACCCTAATAACAGACCATCCTAGCCTCTTCATAATGCTGAAATACAAATGGCCCCAACTTATGTGATCCATTCATCTCCTATACAGGAAATACAATTAAGGTTTGGGAAAACATTAAATAAAACTCCTCCAGCAGTGATTATTCAAGAAGAGTCTGGAGAAGAAATTTCTGAAAAAGAAATTCAAGAGGAGGAAGAAGTGCAGGTTGCCTTAGAAAACACTCAAATGCTTGGAACTCGAAGTTCCCAATCATCTGCTCAGCCACAATTGAATAAAAACCCCCCGTATCCAGAGAGGTTATTAATAGAGAAACCTGTGGTTCATTCGCAATTTGATTTGGAGAACAAGTTAAAAAATGTTTGTATCATAATTCCGTTACTCCGAGCCATTAGAGACGTTCCTATTTATTCAAATATGGTAAGGGAATTATGCTTGAAGAAACCTGGTCGAAAACAAAAATATCCACCCACAATACATGTCATAGGCCAGCTGTCTGACTATATTTCAGACCATCCCTTACTTCCAAAATTTGCAAATCCTGGGAACCCAGTTGTGACCATTTGTATTAATGAAATTTCAATAGGAAACACTCTAGTTGACCTGGGGGCTGTGATTAATGTCATGTCTATGAACACCATGCAGAAACTTCAATTGTACAATCTCCTTAGACCTACTCCTACCATTTTGGAGTTGGCTGATAGGAGCACAGTTAAACCTATAGGGGCATTGGATGACATTACTGTCACTGTAGCTTCTTAGGAGTATCCAGTGGATTTCCTGGTACTCCAAACCAAACACCCAATAGGGGAACATCCTGTTATACTAGGCAGACCCTGGTTAGCAACTGCCAATGCCTTTATAGGATGTAGAGAGGGTATTTTAACTATATCAAATGGTACTTCTCTACAAAACCTTATCATTTATCCACCAACGCACCCTATAACATAAAACATGTTATGGTTAGAGAGTCCTTACAGAGATGAGGATGTGTAACAACCCTTACTATCCATCAGTCAAACTAGGGGGATGGAAGACCAGACTGAAGATGATATCTTAGATGAATTTATCTCAGCCACTACTAGTATTGATTTTCCCCAGTCCTTCTCTGACTTGGATCATGTTTTCACAGAATATTTTCAAGAACAGTACTACCCTTCAACCATCTCATCATCAGTAGTTTTATTTATAGATGAGAAAGTTGGAGCCTCAACCATACCAATGGAGATTAGTCCTAGAAGGTATTTATTTATTAATGCAAATCTGTCTCAAGACCAACAAAACCAGTTAGTTAAGTTACTCAAAGCACAATCTGGGGAATTTTCTTGGATTTATATAGATATGAAAGGCATTCACCCTGACACATGTATCCATCATATTTACACTCAGGAAAACATTAGGCCGGTAAGGAAACCACAGAGGAGAATGAACCCTGCTCTTAAATATATTGTGAAGGATGAGTCACAAAAATTGCTTGATGCATATTTTATCTATCCCATTTCTGATAGTAAATGGGTATCTTCGTTGGTGATTGTCCCAAAGAAGGGAGGTAAGTGGAGAATATGTGTAGATTTCCGGGAATTAAACAAAGCAACTCTCAGAGACTACTTCCCTCTTCCCTTCATAGATCAAGTCTTGAACACTTTGTCAGGAAAACAATATTTTTCTTTTCTTGATGGATACAGTGGGTATAACCAAATTAGGATAGCCCCAGAGGACCAAGAAAAAACTACTTTCACTTGCCCGTGGGGAACATATGCTTACAAGTTGTTACCATTTGGGTTGTGTAACGCCCCTGCCACCTTCCAAAGGGTAGTGTTAGGAATTATGGCTGACTTAGTCCATGATTGTGTGGAAATATATATGGATGATTTCACAGTGTATGGTAATGATTTCAAAGAAGCCTTAGATAACCTAGAGAAAGTCTTAATTAGGTGCCAAGAAACAAATCTTGCCTTAAGTCATGAAAAGTGCAAAATGATGTTAACTGAGGGCATTGTTTTAGGGCACCACATCTCATCAGAAGGTATCAAGGTAGATCCAACAAAGATTGAAATCATTACCAGTTTATCTCCACCAACTACACAAAAGGAAGTTAGAAGTTTTCTGGGACATGCGGGTTACTACCGTAGTTTTATTGCCAATTTTACCAAGATAGCAGCTCCACTTTTTAAGTTATTAGCCAAATACATTGGTTTTTGTTGGGATCAACACTGTCAGGCAGCCTTTGACACTTTAAAAATAGAATTGTCTTCAACACCAGTTCTGCGGGGGCCAAACTGGTCTTTGCCCTTACATATACAAACTAATGCTTCTGACACTGCCCTAGGGGGAGTGCTCAGACAAAAAGAAAATTAATCTTATTATGCTATTTATTTCATTAGTAAAAATTTAACACCAGCAGAACTAAATTATACAGTGACTGAAAAATAATTTCTAGCAGTAGTTCATGCCATTAATAAATTTCGACATTATATTACTGGCTATGATGTTTTTGTTCACACTGATCACTCTGCTATTAAATTTTTTATGAATAAACCTATAACTAGTGGCAGAATTACTAGATGGCTCCTTTTGCTATAGGAGTTTAACATTACTATAATTGATAAACCAGGGAAGGAAAATCTGGTTGCAGATTTCCTCTCCAGATTGACTCATACTGATGATAATGTTCTTGTAGATGATACCTTTCCTGATGAACATTTATTTGTTGTTTCTATTAAAACATCGTGGTTTGCAGATATAGCCAATTATTTGGTCACAGGAAAAATACCTGCTCATCTGTCATCATATGAAAAACGAAGGATCATACAGCAAAGTGCCAATTATTCATGGGCAGGTAATAACCTCTTTCGAACTGGTCTAGATTTGATTATCAGGAGATGTGTAAGGGAGGATGAGATGTATGATATCCTTCAATCCTATCATGATGGACCCTGTGGAGGGCATTTTTTAGACAAGTGGACAGCATACAAGGTGTTACATCAAGGGTATTACTGGCCCACACTTTTCAAAGATGCTGAAAAATATGTACATGGTTGTGACAATTTCCAATGAATGGGAAGACCCACTACTGCTGATGAAATGCCTTTACAAGCCCAGGTACAGATTGAACTCTTTGAAAAATGGGGATTGGACTTTGTTGGACCAATCTCACCAATGTCACAAAAGAAGAGATATATATTAGTCTATACTGACTATGTGACTAAGTGGGTGGAGGCAAAAGCTCTATTAAGGGCCACCGAGAAATCAGTCATAGATTTTATTTATGAAGAAATTTTCACTCGCTTTGGGATTCCTCGCGAAATCGTAACTAAAAACGAAGCATAGTTTGTCTCTAAATCAATGAAAGAACTGACAAAGCAATATCGGATTAAACACTATAAATCCTCTCCTTACCACCCCCAATCAAATGGTCGGGTGGAGTCAACAAACAAAGTGTTAGAAGCCATTTTAACCAAGATTGTGCAGATGCATCATAAGGATTGGGTAGACAGGCTTCCAGAGGCATTGTGGGCTTATAGAACTACATGGAGAAACACCATAGGGCATACCCCATATAAGCTTGTTTACGGGAAATAGGTTTTGCTCCCTATAGATTTTCAGGTGAAGACTTTTCGTACTACTGCACAATTGATCCTGAATTTAGATGAAGCCCAGGAGCAGAGGTTGATGCAATTGAATGAGCTTGATGAAATTATACAAGATGTTGTCCAACGAACTGCTTTAATACAGAATCAGAGGACTAAATGGCATGACAAGTTTTTGAAGAAGAAAACTTTTGAAGAAGGTGATTGGGCCCTGTTGTTTGACTCACGGTTTAAACACTTCAAAGGTAAACTTACCACTAGGTGGATGGGACCATATGAAATTGTGATTGTTTTTGATAATGGTTCTATCAAGATAAGGACAATAGATGAAGAACAAGCTACATTTGTGGTGAATGGACACCGGTTGAAGGTATATCATAAACCTCTTTCTAAGCAAGAATTCATTCGTAATATGAGTTAGCAATCTGAACTAGAGCTGGTAGGTGAAGAAATGAGTTGGCCAGTACACCATTGGCCTCATTTGGTACTCCTCTTGTCTTAAAGTTTTTTAAGACACATATTCTGGGGGAAAAAGTTCTATATGAATAAAAAGAAAGAAGTTTGTGCTCATGATTGAAGTTTTGAATACAGGAGTGAGATTGATAGTCTATGGATTGTATTTAATTCTACTTTTGTATTGATAATAAAGAGTGGTTTTATGACTTAGCTTTGTTTCTGTGTGGCCAGATGAAGAAGTAACCATGGAATAAGGTAATTGTGCAATGAGCTTGTTGGGTAAAACAATTTTTCAAGCAGTTTTAATTTCCTTTTCAGCTCATACAAGTGGCATATTTTGAAGAAAGTTATTTTCCTTAATATCATAACTATGCTGGTAATCATTTTCACCCTTGCCAGCTTGAAAATACTTCTGTGTCCTAGACTAGCTGAGGTGCCAGATCAGGTGCTGGAATGAAATTGGGAAACTGATAAATTAAATGGTGAAGGTAATGAACGTTGGGATAATTTTTAACTGTTATAAACCAAGTTTTTTTTTTGCTTTTAATTTAAGTTTGATGAATTGTGGAATCTACCATAATGACATTATAATCCATATAGTCGATACACCACCTTTCCTTTGTAAATAATTAAATGACATTGACCTTTGGCAACATTTCACTTTATATTATTAATTATTAGTTTTCCATTTTTAATGCAATTTATGTCATTAATATACTCCAATTGAAATTCTTGAACGCCATGGTTAAGATTGACATTAGATGTCGTAAGGTTATGAGTTTATTGAAACATGTCCATATCATCATAATACAAGGCAATGTGGGCAGTATGTGCCTTAGTCTGCCATGCTTTTCTTTACACGTCCGCCTTTGCCATTGCCACCCTTTTCCATTATTTATTTTTTTAATGGGCTGTTTCTGGTTTTCATCTCCGCCAGCGAGAGAAAAATTGATAAAGTCTCTTAATTGCCTTCAAATTCACTGTGTGCTCATCGTGTTAATTCTCTCTCTCATATTCTTCCTGGTCTCCACGATGCTCAATCAACATGAACCCATCGAGTATGGACAGTTATTGGCCATGCCTGAGTTTTTAGCCTGCAATGAGTTGTTTATTAGAGTCGGGTGGCATCCCTTCTTGACCAACTTACAAGGGCATGATGATGCCATCTCCCTGCAATTCGCCTTAGGGTTTGATGGGCACACAGATAAGGTCGGATCAATGGTATTTCAACTTATGGAGGAATCAATTGCGTAGGCTACAGGACTTCCACACACAGGGGATCGCTGGTTTAAAAATTTTCGGCTGCTGAGCAAAGACTACGAATACGTTTTTAAACCTGAATTCTTGGCTGTGAAAGGTGAAAAAGGCTTCTCAAAACTGTGGATCAGAGAAGAATTTCTCAATTCTTTAGTAATCATCACCAAGCTCATTACGTGTGAGGGTCGATTCTCTACCTTCAAAGCCTATCACTTTTGACTGCTTGCTCATTTTGAATTCGGTAAGCTCCTTAACTTTCCATTTTATTTCTGGAAATTTTTGTGTAAGATGGCCTCGCAGGTTAGGAAAAACGTAGAGAATCCTACTCATAGCTTGTATCATCATGGGCTTATCAAGATGATTATTTTAGCCGAGTTGAAGGAGAAGAATTAAGTATGGGAACAATTTATATATGAATTGTCCAATTCCCATCTCAAATCACCCCTGGGTAATGATCCAAGTAGGCCTCTTATCCCTGATCTTACTGACAAAGAATCCTCTGTCAATGCTTCTAAACATCAAACCAGTCATATTCAGGAACAAGAAGTCAAGAGTTGTACGAAGGTTGGACCATCCCATATCAAGAAGCCTCGGGGGTCAAAAGGACAGCATGTAAACTCTCAGTTTGGGGGGGGGAGGTCAGTCTGATGGTGGAAATTTTCCTGCTTCATCAACCCATAGGTTTACTCGTAGTATGGCTGTTCAATAGAAGAAGATGGAGTCCAAAGGTAAGACACCTGTTCATGTTCAGTTGTCCTCATCCGCTTCTTCATTTTCCCATGGTAATTCTGATTCACATGGCTCCCATCATCATTCCTCCATACTGAGTCCTGTCAATGAGTCTTCATTGCCAGCATCACCTTTAAAATCTGGTCTGAAGTCTGCCAAATCTCACCGGTCAGATGTTTCAGCTCAGAGAGTTGAATACTTTCGACAAAGAAATTTTAAGTTGACCAAACAATTACAGGAATATGTTAGATTGGACCGATTTATCAAACAAGAAAATGTAGTTTTGAAAGCTAAGGTAGCATCTTTGCAAACCTTAGTTGATGACATTACTAGGTCCAATCGTAGTCTCAGGAAGCAGTTAAGGAAAAAGGACAAACAACTTGAAAAATTGATCAGTGTACAACAGAAAACAGCTCCATCTCCTCCTCAAGTACAAGTGTCGTTTAACACTTCAGCTTCGGTTTCTGGAATTTAACCCAAAGTTTGGTAATCTATTTTGAGTTTCAATTTTGTATGCCTAGGGAAAAACTTTCTTGCATTGGGACATGCAAGGTCTTCAGTCTAGGGGAGATGATGGCCTCCTATTTTTGCTTGTTCAGCACCTTATTTCTAGTTCAAAGTTATATGAGATCAAGTATATTCAACTTTATCTAGTTGTGTTTTGTGCTTGAATATGCCTTTTCAAGGGTCACATTCCAAGGTGCTCGAACAGGTGAATTTTTTATATTTCTCATTATTTTATTTATTATTTTGTTAGGTTTCAATTTATAAAATGAAACTTTAGTTTTTACTTAAATATTGGTCAATTGACAAGCATTTATTTTTCACGCAGTGGTCCTTTTGGTTGCTCGATCCGACACTTTTTCGGCTCTTAAAGAGTATATGTTGATTGATTTAGAAATTTGGGGGATTTTGTTGCCAGAGATAATGTCTAGTTCGGTCTCAAATCATTTCCAGGTTGAATGTGAAGTTACCCAGTGTTGTTTTGTAGTTGTCATTTGCTCAAAAAATCGTTGCCCTCAATCTTCAGTAATGTATGGATTCCAGGAAATCCGAATCCAATCTTTTGATCTATGTTATGCATTATTGATCGGGATAGGTGTAGATCTATTGGGATGGGGTCGATCCTTTTTCAATGGTCGACTCATTTTGTGGTTCAAGTATAAATATGATTTTGAAACCCTAAGGGCAGACAGATTCATAGGTGTTGAAGGCTAGGCCCACCTTCAATTCTTGTTATCTGTGTGTAGCGTTGTTTTTTTTACTGTTGTAAGTAAATGTGCACTATATATTTTTGATACTGTCTTTTATGGATGTATGCCAATAATTTTAACAACTCGTGATTTGGGAATTAAATACATGCTTACATTAAGTTAGTTGATGTCACTGAAATGTGTGTGATAGGATTGATTGCGTTACTAAACACCTTTAGATAAAATAGTTACTTCCAACTTTGTCTGTAGGTTCGATTTAGTAGAATATAGATTTGAAGAGTAGTGAAAGTAGAGAGATGTGTTGGATTTAGATTTCCAGCTTTCTTTCATTTCCAGAATTAATACTGAGTATTGAATGGTTAAACTTCTTGTCCATAATTCTTTTAGTTCACAGAATTTACAAAGCTTTAGAGTGTTTCAAAGATTTGTAGAGTTTTAAAGAGTTTAAAGGACTTGCATCATTTATAGAATTTACAGAGGTTTTAGAAGTTTATAGAGTTCATAGGGTTTTTAGGATAGCATTTCAAACTTGTTATATAGAGGATTTGAATTATGCCTTGTTTATTTCAAAAATATTGAATGAGATTAGAGAGAGGAAGTATAGCTCATTAATATTTGGCAGTATTTGTTTCCTGTTGTTCAAAGATAAATCTCGTAGGATAGACAAATGAGAGTGAAATGTGGTTTTGTCTGAATATTTCCAATGTACTTTTGTGAGCATAGAATGCAAGTGGAGTTGTGTCTGTTGTTAGCAAAAAGGCAAATTTATTTCCAATAATTATTTGTGAATGATAGCGTTGGTATGAATTAGGGTTAAGAAGAGCCATTGTGCTTAGCATAATATTCTTTATGGATGATGAGTGCAATCTTAGAGGCTGTGTTAAAAAGGTGTAAGATCACTACGATTGATCAAATAGTATTCATTGTGTAGGCAGGTTTGAGAGCTGAAGATCTGTATGGACAAGTAGGGTTTCCTTTAACGAACCATTTACTTGATTGGTTGCTCTTTTTAAAAAATAGATCAATAATTAGCATAGTTTAATATTGCTGTAGGTTTTATTGGATTTGATAAATTTTTGGACTGTAAAACAGTGCTCAGCAAGTTGATTCCATTTCCTTAGATTAGATTTAACAACTTTTGGTATTGATTATTCAATAGAGTAGTTATTTTCATAAACTACATTCTTTTTCTTTGTACATGAGCAAATAAAAATTACCCTAGGCATGAGCTTGAAACCATTTTTCCCTGCACACATGGTGTAGTGACTCAAAGTTTACGTGTCCTGGTTGATAATTAAATTGAAGGTAAATTAAGTAGCAATAATTTTACCCAACAGAAGCTTTGATATTTGGAATAAGGGGGATAATAAATGATGTTTATACATTAGAAGGGGATAAATATTTAATAATTTATATTATTAAATAAATACAAGAGAAAATGGAAGTGGGAATGGAGCATGAAGACACATGGAGACTATGGGGCCCACACTAGCTAGAATTCCTATGTTAAATGATATCTTTCTCTTGCAAATTCGAATATATGGAAAGCCTAATGTTTTTGGATGGATTATAAGGCTAATATACTTGTCCATATGCTTAATAGCTCAAATTTTGGATGAATTGTAACTTACATGGGAGAGGAAGATCCAAATGGGAGTTTCATGGACACTTGGCTAGATTCCCCTTACATTTATGACATCTATGACACCAATGATGGAGATTCTATAACAGTTATGACACAAGTCAGATATTAAGTCTGAAATACTGACATAACGACATGTCAGGACTGAATAGAGCATCTTAGAGGTCGAATTTGGGAGTTGGAGAAGGCCAAGAGACTCCTACTCAAATTTGGGAGAAGAGGGAAGGTGAAGAGAGAGGCCACATGGCATAGCATGAGCAGCCACACCAATTAAAATTTGATTTGGCTTATGGATGGATTTGGAACCTTATAATTCTAATAATTTTTATAAAATACATGGATCATCCATGAGAAGAAGCTTTTTCTCATTTGTGAATTGTGAGAGCTAGTGGATGACTGGTTTTCTTGCTTAAGCCAGTTTTGAGGGTGAAAGATTCCCATCCTAGTTGGTGTTTGGAAAGGACACTCAAGAATTTAATGGAGCTTTAATGGATTCTTATTTGAAGGTGTAAGCTACATGAAATAATGTGTATTCTTCTATTGCAGCACTCTCTCTAAACTATTTCCAGTTTTCACACCATATTCATGCCAATGGAGGGATTGCGCTTTGGGTGAGCTATTGATATATTTGGGGAAGATTATAATTATAATTATATTATGTTATGATTTATATTCTCTGTATTTAATGTTTCGAATACTCTCAGGTCAAAAAACCCAAAATAATTCATGTAAAAATGTTGGACAATGAAGAAATAGTGTCATTTCCCCACTATCTTGTTGTGAACCATTGTAATGTTGATGATTTCGAATTGGGAGAGCCTTTAATTGTAAATTTATGATTGGAATCAGTTAAATATTCTCTTTTATTCATTATAAAAAAAATTCAATTCTAAATTCCCAAGAGTTGTATGTCAAAATGACTTTTAATGAGCAAACAATGACCATTTCCATTCCATTTTGATATATGCCATGGTAATGCTTATTATTTGGAATGGAGGAATGTATATCTGATAAATGTATGATGTATGGACTATAATTAATGTTTATTTCAATTCTAATGTTCGGTAATTAAGCATTGGAAGCCATTTTACTTATTTTTATTGCATTGGGAGAAGATTTGGTGCATTTTCCCCAAGGGTCGAAATTGTGACTTGGGGGTTGTTTTGGAAAGAGTCATAATAGATTGTATAAACTGAAACATGATGCAAATGATAATTTTAAAAGGTCCCTTACACATACCCAGCCTCTGTTCATAAATTCAAGTGACTTTGGGATCATTTGTGGAGCCATTTCTGGCAATTACCTAGGGGGAATTGGAGCCCCAATTTGCTAGTAGAGACTCCTTCTTTGAAAAGAACATTAAAAAAGTTTGAAGAAGTAATTTGGCGGTCACAAAAAATACATGAGCATGATATTTAAGTTATATTATCAGCCATGTACCTTCTGAGAAAATTTAGAAGCATTTGGGTCAATTTGGAGGTCTAGACATCAAAACTAGTCAAGAGCCAAAATTGTGAAAAAAATGGAAAATTAGGCATTTTAAAAAAAATTCAAAAAAGGGAAATTACATATATATTGTGAAAACTAGAGTTATGTGAATTTGTCAAGGAATGTAGTGTTCCATGACAAGTTGAAGCATATCGATATCAAGTATCACTATATCAGGGATATGGTGCAGAGGGGAGCAGTGAATCTCCAGTATGTTGCTACTGAGGAACATATAACTGATGTATTGATGAAGACATTGTCTAGGGTGAATTTAGAGTACTTTAGGGAGAAGCTTGGTGTTCTCCATATCGAGGTTTCCTCCAAGGGGAAATGATGAGACCCAGAGCCATTCTGACATGGTGAGAGGATTAAGTTCCTTCCATGGTCATATGTAAGGGCTGAGCCATTATGTCATGGTGAGAGGATTGGTTCCTTCCATGTTAGATATGAGTGCTGAGCCATTCTGATATGACTGTAGGGTTGGGTCCTACATGATCAGATATGAGGTTTGTTTCCATTCTTGTAATGGAGGTTCCTGGTTACTTACCAGGAATACTTGGTCTAGGACCGAGGGCCTTTCTGAAATGATTGTAAGATGTGGTCTTACATGATCATATGTGAGCACATGGCCATTATATTGTGATTGAGGGATTGGTTCCCACTTGATCAGATATAAGGGCTGATGCCATTCTCTGGGAGAATGGAGGCGCCTGGTCAGTTACTTGGTAGCTCAGTCTAGGACTGGGGGCCATTCTGATGTGACTGTAGGATTGGTTCCTACAAGATCATATGTGAGTGCATGCCATTATCATGAGTAGGTCTGATATAAATGCTGGGAGATTCTAATGAGTAGGTCATATATAAGGGCTGATGCCATTCTCTGGGAGAATGGAGGCACCTGGTCAATTACCAGGTAGCTCAGTTTGGGACTGGGGGCCATTCTAATGTGACTGTAGGATTAGTTCCTACAAGATCAGATGTGAGTGCATGTCATTATGACAAGTAGGTCATATATAAGTGCTGGAAAATTCTAACAAGTAGGTTATATGTAAGGGCTGGGCCATTCTAACATGAGAGAGGATGAGCTTCCTTCCATGGTTAGATGTAAGGGCTGGGCCATTCTGACATGGTGAGGGGATTAGGTTCCTCTCATGGTCAGATGTGAGTGCTGGGCATGAATTTCTGAAGAGTCAAGGTCAGATGTAAGTGCTGGATGGGCCATTCTGACTTAGGGTCAGATATAAGCACTGAGGAATACCTACATGGAGGCTAGGCCTACACCTAACATGAAAAAGAGTTGGCTCTGTAGAACTTCCTGTGACGAGAAGAATCATGAGATAGCACCCATGGTACTAATATATATCGAGTGAGGATATAGATCCAGTGATTATTCAGTAGTGATGATCCAGATCCAGTGATGATGTCCATTGATGATCCAAATCTAGTGATGATGTCCAGTGGTTATCTAGATCAAGTGATGATCTAGATCCAATGATCATGATCCAAATCGAGTGATGATCTATATCCAGTGATAATGATCCAGATCGAGTGATGATCTATATCTAGTGATGATGATCCAAATCGAGTGATGATCCATATCTAGTGATGATGATCCAGATCGAGTGATGATTTAGATCCAGTGATGATGATCTAGATCCAGTGATGATGATCCAGATCCAATGATGATGATCCAGATCGAGTGATGATCTAGATCCAATGATGATGATCCAAATCGAGTGCTGATTCAAATCCAGATGAAGATGACTTGAAGATAAAGATGATGAGAACTCAATGATGATCCAGATGATACAGAGAAGAATACTTGTGCTGATAAATTGTGTCGAGAGAATACCTTCCTAGTTAAGAGGGAGTGTTGATGTAATTGTAACTTCGGAATGTATTCATCCGTATATCTTATGTATTGTACCCTGATGTTTATTCCAGGATGTGTCTGTAATGTAATTGAGTCATGTCATACCCCGATGTTTATTCTAGGAAGTTTCTATAATGTAAACAAGTCATGTCAAGTCATTGTGGGTAACCCTCCTATTGGTTAAGGGTTAAAGTCCCCACAGTTATGGGGCCCTAGGGTTATTAGAATATCCTAGAGAAGTCGACCCTAGGTGATTCATTGTAATTTAAGGCAATAGTCCCCACCATTATGTTAAGGATAACCCTCTATGTTGGTCAGAGGAGGCAAAGTCCCCACAAGTTGTGGGGCACTAGGGTTATTAGACACTCCTAGAGATGTCGGCTCTAGTAAGTAATTGTTAAGTGAGGCCGACATGTTGGAGTGGGTTTCAAGTGAATGAAATAATATAAATAGAGAGTGAGCCTCTCTATTTATCACATACCCACTCACTCATTGGGGCACATGAGTGAGAGGAGAAGTTGCTGGGACAAGAGAGAGACTGCTGCTATCAGGAGATCATCTTTATGTTTTTAGGTTTTTCTTTTGGTGTTGATTCTATCTCTGAGGAAGTTGTGGGGTTTTCTCTTTTATGGTTTCCCCGAGGAAAATTCTTTGTGTCTCTTTTCTCTTGTGTTTTATTGTTGTGCATGTTATTCTCTCAGTTAAAGATCCCAAGATCATAATGCTAGCTTGAATGTTAAAAATCTAACATAAGCTCCATGTGTATGATTGGTATATCTTGTTCCTAAGAAGAAATGGAAATTATAACTAAATGGAATTCACCAATGAGGTCATGATAATAATTTACTTGCTAATATATAACTCTACTCCCTCCGGGATGTTTCTAGAAGGTAAAAAACTACTACAATTTATCCCTGACATGAGAGCAGGAAACTAGTTCTTGTACATTGAATACACGGTGATAAGAATATATGGTTTTGAAGAGGAAACCTATAAGCTTCCAGTTTTCCTAAAAATAAGAATGTTTTCCATGGATTATGTGATACATAGATTCATATACATTGATATGCACTTTAGACATTTCAATTTCCACAATACGTTCTTGTTACCCAAATATGTAGGACCCTTCTAGATAAGAGGATTAAATTCCCTACAATATGTGGAAAGTTTCCTAAGACATATAGGCTTCGATAAAGATGAGAAAGAAGAATATGAAACTCATTAGGTCATATATAATCATAGAGTAGAAAATAAGAATTCTATATATCTTATTGTAGCTAGTCCAGATTGGGAAAATATAGAAAATAATGAAAGATGGGAAGAGGTCCTAGAGGATGAGAAAGCCATGGAAGAATAGAACACTTTGAAAACAATTGGAAAGGTAAAATAGAGGAGTATAGTAACTCAATATATACATGGAGGTGGATCACACTAGTCAAGGGCCCTATACAAATAAATCTAGAAGAGAAGCTGAGGGGACAAACAAGCGGTAGTGGAGAGAGATGAAGTTGAAGAACTCCCAAGAGAGGTTGCAAAATTGATGCCACAAACTTCAAGAACTCTAGGAGGACCACCAATTATATGTAATCACTACTCCTCTTTGGATGTTTTAGTCCCTCAAGGTATGCAAGCATCCTCTTTAGTAGTACCTATGCCAATAGGAATTAATCTTCAAATAAGGTATAGAGGGATAAGAGAAAAGGGCATGAAAATGGTGAATGATAATAGGAATAAGATACCAAAATCCAAAAAAGAGGATCCTTATAGTAGCGAATCATTAAGAATACATCTTAATATTTTCTAATATAGAGCCTAAAGTGCAAAATCCTATCAATATCAGTGATTATAGACTACACGAGCATACAATGGACTTCAAACAATTTGGAAAACTAGACAAATTGGATTTTTATGGGCATGCTAGTGGCATGATGTGTGAAAAGGTGGTTAAATAAAATAAAATAGATAAGAATTTGAAATATTCTTTAGATCAATTTAACAATTATAGAAAGTTGAAAAATGGACCACTAGAGCCAAGCATGTCACAGTTAAAGAGCTAGAGGACAATATCATAGCCTTAGGGTCCAACCTTGTAGATGAATCTCAGGTTAGATCACTAATGCAACAAAAGGAAAATGAAATAAAACATTTTAGGAAGTAGCTAAATATTCCTACCACACAAACAGTGAAAACAACAGAGCTAAAGCAAGTTTAACTAAAGAAAGAGAAGATCTATAAAAGTATGGTGGAGTACAAAAATCTATATGAAGAGAGGGAAATGAAAAATAAATGAGCTTCATATGCAAATAAAATTTATGAAATTTTATAATACATCCATTAGTCTTGACCCCAGTGCTCAGGTATCATAGCTTGCATTGAAAGAAGAAAGGTAGTCAGTTGTAGAAGAATATCAGAGTCTAAAAGAGCCTAAAAATCAAGTTCCGGATAAAGAGGTAATAGATGTAATGGAAAAATATACTCCAACTTAGCATCCAACTCAAAAACCAATTTAGGATCTCGATGAAAATATATAAATATCAAAGAGCTAGAAGCTGAGGTGAATCAGAAAGATGAAAATATTTTGGAGCTAGAAGGTGAGATTAGTATAAATGAATATGATATTGTAGATGTGAAAGTTGGCTTGCACAACATCACAAAAAAGGTTCCAAGTCATGTGCAAACCACCTATATCTATATTCATTGGAAATTCTTACTTATAGTTATTCTAGAGAGAGCATGACATGAGATAAGAATTTGAGACATAAACTAGAGAAACCTCTCTAGAGTATATTTCCATTACTTTACATATTAAGCAAAACCCAGTACAATATATAGTAATTGTCACATGCAATACGTTGGGTAAATACCACGAGCTACCAAATACCATGGGTCCAACAAACCATATGAGTAGCTCACATTAATGTTGGATTATCTTCACTAATTCCCCAAATCTATGAAATGTGCCAAGTGTAACTCCAAGTAGTGGTCATAATGAGGTGAAATGAACCTAGATGGACCATGAAGTGGTTAGGCTAGTGAACATGTTTTAAAGGAACCATCATGATGGTGCTAGAGGTGATTTAGTGTCTTGGTTTTGGACCATTAATGAGAAAATTGGCCAAATCCTCAAGAGAGCGCACCCAGCCTCCTTAAAATAGGGAAATGAAATAACTACCCCATAAATGTAGCATAGAGGGGTAAATTGACTCCATATAATAAGGAAAGGAATGGGTAAGTGGAAAAACAAGCTTTTATGGAATAACCACTAGTCTAAGTGGGTTAAATGTGGACAAACGCTTAGTCCAAGATACTATACTGGGAACTAGAACCATTTTCACATGGAATAAATTACACTAAACACTTGGAACCTTATGCAAAGATTATTAACCAAGGTCTAGATGGAAATTTGTTCCAAAAGCACCCCTTAAGCCAAAATGTTTGTGAGAAATTATTGAGGGCCCAAGAAACAAGGATTATGGTCACCCTTTACATTATCAATCCATATGAACTAAGAAAAAAGGAAAAAAAGCACATGGGGAAAATCCTCCCTAAAAAATGGACATGAAAGAGAAACCAAAATCTAGAGGAATGAGCTCAACTAACTCGGGAACATGTACAACTGCATGATGGAGCCTGAGACCATGTAGAAAAAATGAAATGCACTGATAGTCGAGTGAAGGATTCTCTTCATACTTGAACTTCGAACCAACCAGGGTGGCATGTCCAAAATAGACTTCAAGTGCTTGAGAATAAGTGAACCCACGGTGAATAATTAGGCTCTATCAACTTCAAAAGAAGGTTGTAATCAGCTCCAATAATGTGGAACAAGAGTTCCAAATGTTCCATTGTGATGGCTAAGGCTTCTCCATCATCAACTGAACTTGAAGAAATTTTTCTAGTCATGGTGTAGGAATACATAGGAAGCAAAAGAGTGTGAAGAAATGAGAGATATTCACTTGAATTCCAAACTTCTCCTTGACCATCTTTCAAACCAATACTCTCATGTGAAGAAAACCCATCTTCTAGAGAAGGCTTACTATGATCACCAACTAGAAACCCATCTTCATCATTCATAATAGAATACATAGAGGAGAAAGACATGGAATGGAGAGATAATTCTTCAACAATATTAATGGCAGAAACTCATATGTTTTGTTAATGGAAAACAACTTCTTGGAAAAGAGAGGAAGCCGCATAGGAAGTAACTTGAGTTGGATAATTTGCTAAATCTATATCTACTTCTTCTTCTTCATTCCAAACAACTTCTTGAGAAATGCATGAGGCCAAGACCTTTGGAGAGAGAACACACAAGGAGGTTCCCATTTGATTTCTCTCCATATAGATGATATCATCTTTCTGTGTTCCAAGAGATTTATCTATATTTCTCCAAATATCAAAAGGGTATTCAACAAAATCAAGGAGATAACACATTTTAGGATATATATCTAGATACATAGTTCAATAGGCTCTACCATCATCATTAAGCCAATCACACTTTTCTTCATAGGGCTCTGTCTTGCTCATAGCACCAATGGACACATCATAGAGACATTTTATCTTGAGATATGCACACATTTTAGGCTTCCACTCAGAATAGTTGAATGGAGAAAGGAGAGTAAATTCTTTCAAATCCATGAATTTGTTGTAGGAACCTACAAAAACAAATATCAAGAAAAAATAAGAAGAATTCTATGAATCAGTGTGAAAATTTAATTCACAACAAGATCTAGGAGCTAAGGGAATCCTCACAATAAGAGATTATGCACAATTATGCATAAAAAAAAGAAAGAGTGAAATTAACACATATAAATGTAGTCAATAACTGAGTTTATTATGTCTTTCCAACATGTAAATATGTCTGGAACATGTTTATATTACAATAGGGAAAAATTGTTAGCCTTTGGATTCCATCTGGATGCATACATGTGTCAAGCTACGATTTGACCTCAAAACAACCCTAGGTGGACCAATGAGCTCCCAAACCATCCCAAACGGTCATGAATGCTAGTGTGAACATGGTCAGAGCATGCTAGGACATAATTGAGGGTGTTCTAGTCATGGGTAAGCACATGGGTGAGTGAGAGTTGCTCTAGGAAGCAATAAATTCCCAAGGAGAGCCAAAAACCACCAAATACATGCACTAGTGCCTATGGTCAAACCAATTCCCTGATTTAAGGGATGGGAGTGCACCAAGGTCTGATATGTCATTAATGAGGGATCCTTGGATAGTTAGAATGATCAAAATAGAGCACATGGGTGAAATAATGAGTCAAAAACACCTAATACACCAAGGTTAGCCAATATAACCTAGTTTTGGACCATATAACATAGAAAAAGACTAATGACAATGTATACTAGGTGTATGATCATGGTAATAAGGAGGATCAATGCTCTAACACCCCCCCTTAAGCCTGACTTAGTACATCTTATACCATATGATTATTGAGGCATTGGAAACTAAGGATCAAGTCACCTCTTAGAAAAAATTATTAGTCCATATAACCAAGGTAAGGAGGAAACCCTCATGGGAACCAGACATCCCCTCTAACATGGACATGGAGAAAAATATGAAAGTGAATATTATCCATAACCATGTGTCACACACTCCAAGTAGTGATCTAAAATAGGTGAATGTCTTCTCTTTGAATCTCTTGGTTAAGATTTCAGCAGTTTGCTCTGCATATGGGAAATATTGCAATGATATCATCTGCTCATGCACGAAGCTCTTGATGTAGTGCACGTGTTTCTCAATGTGCTTGGTCCTTTGTCTCTGTAGTGGATCAGTGGAAATATTTATTGCACTTTTATTTTCACACCAAATGACTATCGGTGAATCAAATGAAAATCCAAGTTCCCCAAGAATACCTTGCAACCACACACATTGTGTAGCTATGTTCACTTCTCCTCTGTACTCGACCTCAGCTGAAGTGAGGGATATGGTGTGTTGTTTCTTGCTTGACCAGAATATGGGACCATGTTCAAGCATTAATACATAACCTGAAGTGTACTTTGTTTCAAGGGAATTTCTAGCCCAATCAAAATCAATAAATCTAAATAGTTCTAGTGGACAACTAACAACATAGTGTACCCCAAAGTGTTTGGTTCCTTGCACATAATGAAATATTATTCTTTGCAGCCTTCCAATGGATATCATGAGGATCCTGCATATATATATCAATATCACATAAAAAATATTCCAAATCAGTTCGGGAGTGTGTAAGATACAATAAACGCCCAACTAGTTGTATGTACAATGAGTTGTCCACCAATGGAGATGCACCAAAATCACCTAGTTTTATTCCTGAGGGGAATGGGAACCTGGTTGACTTACATTCAGTAATTTTGAAATTCAATAACAGTTATGCAACATAATTTGGTTTTCTGACCTTGATCCTTGCTTCATATTTCTCAATCTCTAATCCAAGAAATTGTCTCAACAATCCAAGGTCAATCATGGAGAATTCACTGTGCAATGAAGACTTAATTGATCCAATATCTTTAGTGCAGCTCCCTATAATCAAAATATAATAAACATATAGTAAACTGAACTTCAATAAATCACCAAAATTCTTCAAATAAACATTAGGATCAGACTTGCATATTTTAAATCCAAGTGATAGCAGGAAATTGTCCATCTTGGCATACCAAGCCCTGGGGGCTTGCTTGAGGACATAGAGAGACTTAGTCAACCTGAAAAAAAGTGAAGTATATTGAATGAAACATTTATTATTATACATATATATACCTACTCATTAATTTCACCATGAATAAAATAACTCTTCACATCCATGTGGTGAACCTCCCAGCGCTTAGATGCAACAATGGCTAAACTAGCACGATAGAGTCCATCTTTGCAACCAATGAAAATTTCTCGGTATAGTACACTCCTTGGAATTAAGAGAAGAATTTAGAAAAGAAAATGTCCTTATACTTGATATAATAACCATAATAAGACACTTTTTACCTATAGACCCGCTTGCATTGCACTAGTTTCCTCTTGGAGGTCAAGGGAACCAATTCCCAAGTCTCATTGTCTTGCAATAGATTGAACTCTTCTTGCATGGATGTTTGAAATATTGGGTAAAGTGATTCTTACTGATATTTATGTGGATTAGATCCAACCATCATAAATAATCTCTCTGAAATATTCAATTCACAAGTAGATAAGGAATTGTAAAATTGAGATCCAGTCTTCCTAGAGTCTAGTGGATCTCCAGCAAGATCCCCAAATGCTTCAATGGTTTTCTCATCCCACTTGGGATGAATGGGTGAGTCATGTTATGAATTAATGTCATAATAATAATAATAAAAATCATATAAGTATTC
The DNA here is from genome assembly GCA_001517045.1 of Pseudotsuga menziesii. Classification (NCBI taxonomy): domain Eukaryota; kingdom Viridiplantae; phylum Streptophyta; class Pinopsida; order Pinales; family Pinaceae; genus Pseudotsuga; species Pseudotsuga menziesii. Next base: position 41,864 of record LPNX010112318.1, on the reverse strand, counting down.
ATCACTTACATCATCATGGACTGGAGGATGTGAGCATTCCCCTTGAGCTAGTTCGGTCTCTTGCATGAGGTCTTCTTCAAACTGTACACTACTTTAGATGATTTTTTTTATGAAATGAAGGATTAAATATATTTTATCCCTTTTCATGTTTATCATATACAACCATAATGGAATCCTTTATTTGATCTTGCAAGGCCTTTCTCTTCTCGGGAGGAATCCTAGCCCAAGCCTTTGAGCCAAAAACTCTGAAATGAGAAACATTGGGCTTGTGGCCACTCTAAGCCTCATATGGAATTTTTCCATTCAATTATTTTTGTGGAGATAGGTTTTGGACATATTCAGAACATTTTATAGCCTCATCCCATATCTTAGGATTCAAATCCTTTTCCTCCATCATGCATGTAGCCATCTCCTTGAGAGCTCTGTTCATGCGCTTTGCAACACCATTTTGTTGTGGTGTGTAGGGCACATAATATTGCATTTGGATGCCACATTCCTCAAAAAGATGCTGAAAAATATTATTACATACTCCTTTCCATTTTCATCCCTAAGAACCTTGATATTGTTCCCACATTCATTGTCAACCAAATCTTTGTACACTTTGAAAGTCTCAAAAACTTCATATTTTAGCTTGAGAAAATACACTCAGCAATACCTTGAGAAATCATCTATGAAGGTCAAAAAATACCTTGAATTACCATAAGAGGGTGTGGGAAGAGGCCCTATTAGATATTATTGAATCAAATCAATCACTTGGACAACCCTCCTTTCCTTTCCTTTCTCATATATGCGCTCAACATGTTTTCCCACTACACACCCTTTGCATGTGCCACTGGAAAATTTGATGGAGGGAAGCCCTTCAACCATGATTTCCTTGCTTAGTGCTTGGAGGTATATGTAGTTGATATGACCATATATCTCATGCCTCAAATTTATTATCTCATTGGAATGTGACATGAGTGCATTCCCTTGAGAGTAGGGGAGGAAGTGAGAGAATTTGTACATTCTCGAATCATGGTCAGCATAACCCACTGCAACAACTTGGCCTGCTGAGACTTCTAAGATCTCCACAAAATTTTGAGTAAATGTTACTCTCTTGGATGCACCAGTGTGTGTAATTTAATAGAAACAGAGTAGGTTCACTGCTAGATAATGCACAAACAACACATCATTGAAGTACCCATCTTCAAGATCAATCCCACCAATCCCTTTGGCTTGGATTTCTAAATCATCACCCATGAGAATGGAAGGACCACTGTAAGGATGTAGGGATGAGAAGGAATCATGCATGGAGTCCATGTTCCTAGAGGCACCTGAATCTATGATGAAAGATGAATATCTTGAAGACCCAACAACCTAAGCATGGAATCTTTCCTTATTCTCTAATATTGAACCTCCCTCTTTCTTCCTTGCACCTTCTGGAAGTTGGATGTTTTTCTTCTCAAGGAGTTGTGCCATCATGTCAATGGTTTTCTTCATGTATACACTCTCTGGATTCTAACGCTTGTGATAGTAGGTGAATTTTTTCTTCTTTTTCTTCTTCTTATATTTGTCCTTGCTAGGATTTGAAACCCAATTTGAATATTTGGGTTTCTCCTACTCCTTCTTCTCTTGCTTATTTGAATATTTGGATCTCTTCTTTCCTTTGGATGGATTAGAAACTCCTACCACAAGGAATTGATCCTTTATATATTTGATGGTACCCATTTTCACCAGCGTGTCTTTCTCTTCAGTGAGTGACTCCAAGAAGCCTGTCAGTGATGGCATCCTCCAATTTTGAGGTGTGAGCTTTCTTGAGTGGAATGTTAACACAAACACGGAATAATCTAGCCCTAGAATCGAAAGTATGGAAAACATCATCTTCTCATATTTATTTTCAATGCCACATTGTTTTAGTTGAAGCACCAACGATTTGAACTTTGTGAATATGTCAATGATTGTCTCAAAGTGAATTGGGCTCAATGAGATCAACTCATTTTTGAGTTGGTGGCCTCTCATCTCATCAGTATTCCCAAAAAATGACTCGATATTGAGCCATAATTCATTGGGTGTTTTCAGAATGTCTACATGGAAGAGAATATCCCTCAAAATTCTGAGACAAAGCATCCTAAATGCTTCATCAAGTATGTTGAAGTACTTCGATTTTTCCACAGCAGAGTTGGGCTCAGTCTCAGTCCCCATGGTGAATATGTACATGCCTTTCAACCTCATATAGATCACCATTTTATACTTCCATTTGAAATATTTTAATGTATTAATAAATACATGATTCTACTTCATTTATTCTTGCGCACTGAGTGACATAAACACTGGTTGTACCTACAATGCAAACACTCAAAAATTTTCTGGTAAATGCCCTAAACAAAAAATTAGACACTCTAGTTTTGTTTTGTAGATCCAAATAGCTCTAATACCATGTGAAAAAATGATTCATAGCAATATCTAGGATCTAAGTTAATCCTCACAATACGATATTATGCACAATTATGTAGAAAAATAGTAGAAAGAGCGAAATTAACACATAGAAATGTAGTGAATAACTGAGTTTATTATGACTGTCCAGCATGTAAATATGTCTACAACATGTTTATATTACAATAGGGAGAAATTTTTAGCCTTTGGAGCCAATCTGGATGCATACATGTGTTAATCTATGATTTGACCTCAAAACCCCCATAGGTGGACCAATGAGCTCCCAATCCATCCCAAATGGTCACAAATGCTAGTTTGAACATGGATGGAGCATGCTAGGACATAAATGAGGGTATGATAGGCATGGGTGAGTACATGGGTGAGTGGGAGTGGCTATAGGCAACAATAAATGCCCAAGGAGAGCCATAAACCACCAAATACATGCACTAGTACCTATGGTCAAACAATTTCCCTGATTTAAGGGATGGGGAGCATACCAAGGTATGATGTGTCATTAGTGATGGTGCATGGGAAGTTAGAATGATCAAAGTGGAGTGCATGGCTGAAATAATGAGTCAAAAACACCTAATACACCATGGTTGGCCAATATAACCTAGTTTTGGACCATATAACATAGCATAAAGCTAATGAAAATGTATCCTAGGTGTATGGCCATGGTACTAAGGTGGATTAATGCTCTAAGAATTAGAATAGCTCTGATACCATGTGAAATTTGGCTTGAAAAACATCACAACCAAGGTTCGGAGTCATGTTTAAACCACCTAGGTCTAGATTCATTAGCAATTCTTACTTATAGTTATTCTAGAGATAGCATGAAATGAGAGAAGAATTTGAGACATAAGCTATAGAAACCTCTCTAGAGTATATTTCCATTACTTTACATATTGAGAAAAATGAAGTACAATATATAGGCATTATCACATGCAATACCTTGGGTAAATACCATGGGATACCAAATACCATGGGTCCAACAAACCATATGAGTAGCTCACATTAATGTTGGATTATCTTCAGTAATTCCCCCAATCTATGACATTGTACCAAGTGTAACTCCAAGTAGTGGCCATAATGAGGTGAAATGAACTTAGATGGACCATGAATTGGTTATTCTAGTGAACAAGTGTGAAATGAACCATCATGAGGGTGCTAGCGGTGGTTTAGTAGCTTGGTTTTGGACCATTAATGAATAAATTGACTAAATCCTCAACAAGGTGCACCTAGTCTCTTTAAAATAGGGAAATGCAATAACTACCCCATAAATGTAGCATAGAGGGGTGCATTGACTCAATAGAATAAGGAAAGGAGTGGGTAAGTGGACAAACAAGATTTTATGGCATAACCACTAGTCTAAGTGGGTCAAATATGGACAAACCCTTAGTCCAAGATACTAGAATATGAACTAGAACCATTTTCACATGGAACAACTTACACTAAAAACTTGGAACCTTATGCAAATAATATTAACCAAGGTCTAGATGGGAAATATGTTCCAACAATAGATCTAGATTATGAGGTGAATGAGATTAAAATTCAAATCACCAAGTTCAATTCAATGTTGAGGGGGAGCATTTAATCAAAAGAGAAAATCAAGCCTTGTGCGATAGAATACCTTAGTTGTTCATGAAGAAATGGGACCACTGTGAAGTGACCCAAGATGAGTTGGACACATATAAAGTAGCTAAAGAAGAGGCTAATACATTGGAAATAGAATAGGGGCCATGCACAAGCAAGCTGAGCAAGTGATTGTTTATCTAAACAAAAAACTAAAAGGAAACTAGAAGAGCTACAAATCACAAATAGAACATAGTCAGTCAAAGTATTCAGGAAAATGATAATGAATAGTCTTTGTTTATGATGACTAAAAATAACATAAGAGAATTAGATGATGATATAGATACTTTCAAGAACATGTTCAATGAGGTCATAAAAGTTGGATTTCCTAACACTTGGGATGGAAATGGATAAATTTACCCCAAGGAGGAGTACCAAGAAAAATTTATTCATAAAATAAATGAGGTATCCCAAGATGATGTTTTGGAGGGAGTAATAATTGGAGACCAAGTTATTGACATGCTCAAGCCAGAGTTACAAATATTGATACAGTTAATGATTTTATTAAAGGATCTAGGACCCCTGTCATATGAAAGGGGGGGGGCGATATTTTGTTGTGGCATTACCCTAGAATCCTTAATATTGTTGGTGTTTATATATTTGTGAGGTATCCTCACATGTCGGCCCAAAAAAATAAATAATATTTAAATATATTTAAATACAATAATATTAATATTATTAATATTTTATAATAATACTTATTATGAAATGGCATTTTGGTCAACAATAAAAGGATGCAGCTTTGATCTAGTATAAATCTATTTGTCTCTATGCATGGTTTATCTTTTAGTGATCCTATTTAAATTAATTGAAATATATCACTTCTATTTAAAATCCAACATGGTATAAAAGCAGTGCTCAAAGAAACCATTGTCTTATTAGATGTGGTAAAACCTAATTTTTGGGGTATTTTCCTTATTCTCATTAGATCTGATAAAACCTAATTCCTAGGGTATTTTCCATATTCCTATTATATGTGATGTATTGGTTCATGGTTTGGAGTTGCGAGGGTATTGGCCCATGGTATTCCATTGCAACCCATGGTTTTTCATTAGTATATGGTATTTATAATTATTCATTGGTCATTGCATACATGTTTTAGTGAGTGACAATACTAGTTAGTCTTAAATGGATTTTCATTTGAATAAATCTTTATGAATTATTGTAATTATAATTTTGTAGTATTTTTTATAAATGATATTAGTACCAGACATATTATGGTACCATTGGAAAGTGTCAATACTTAGAATAGGTAGGATGATTGATTTCATGATAGAGGGAGCAATCTCAGGGCCTTAAGATAAATGGGAAGATATCCTATGTTAGCATATTTTTTATGTATTCTAGCTAATGAATGATTGATGAGTTTGTGTTGTAGAAGGAGAAATATGATCAGATACACAAGGAGAAATATGCTCATATGAAAATGGAGAAGGACCCTCCATCATAGAGGGAGATGTGATGAGATTGAAGATGTGATGTTTACAATATCGGGTAGGTGTTCCCCCAGTATTATACATGTGACTTGGTTAGGATTGAATGGTTTGATGGAAGGGTAATATATTATACCAGGATCCTTGTGAGAGGGTGGGGATATTGGCCCTTCCATGATGAGTAGTGTTGATGCATCAAGACTTCCCCAATATTATCCATGTGACTTGGCTAGGGATGAGTCAAGATGGGATAGTTCCTTCTCTTGGAAAACCTAAGACGAGGTTGGGAGATTATTTCCTTCTCCTAGAAACTGTGTGATAGAGTGAGGAGTGTTATAGCCTAAATTGACACATCTCTTCATGTGCCCACTTTCCCATGATTTCATCGCATGTCAACACTTCCACGACGACACTTCATGAAACTCATTCAAAAAACACCTCTATTGGAGGAGCCATGTATATACTTATGTAACTTTGTTTGACCTATTCTCTAGACTATCAGAAACGTATTTGAGTTAAGAAAAACTTTCCAGAAGACACCAAATCCCGAAAATTATTGGAAGTACCATAAAAATGGGATTTTTTGACCTAACCGCGACTTTTCTTAAGGGAACCCATGGTTATATTTTTGAATTTGCAACTCTGCTTCACTAGACCCATGATTTTCACATGTAGTGGCCAAATAAATATAAAAATATGATAATTCTCGAAATCAAGGTCAATTTGGGTGGTTTTGGAACTGATTAGGAAGTTGTAATTGATCCCTATCCGACCCCTACTCTTCAAGAATGTATATACGATATAGATAGAGGTCTATGGAGGGGACTTGAACATTTGTATTGTTATGATGGTGGAATTGGGACTCTCATCCCCCATACCTTTTCCCTAGATGATATCTCCTTGTGTTACAGAGCTTGGAGGTTGAGATCCTTTGGACAAGAGAAACAAAAGAACTAGATCAAGGTTTCGAGAGGTTCCTAGCAAGAGGAGAAGGTGAACTCTGTACTTATTCTACTTGATTAATAAAGATGTTATGTCCTTCTTCTTCCCAAATCATTGCTCAATGTGTGTTGAATATCTATTTTGATTATATGATGATATTTATTAGATTAGGGTTTCATGTTTTACTAAACATAATCTCCTTTCATATAGTCAAATTGGTTTGAGGAAGGTTAAACTTGTTTTGTAGGTCTCTTGGAGAAGAGGAGAAGGAGAAGGGCTAGAGAAATATTGGAAGGACCTTCAGTTAACCAAGTATTGAACTTGTTTTCTTTGAATCTTTCTTATATTTCCTTGTTTAACATTGTACATCTATCTTTGAATCCTAGTATGTTGATGGTCTCTTAACCCCTGGCCATAGGAACACTTTCCTCTACAACAAGGAGATCTCTTGGACACCCTATGATGGGGTGGAGAGATATCTTGGACACCCTATGATGGGGTGGAGAGATCTCTCAGACACCCTGTGATAGGGTGGAGAGACTAGTCCCTAAGATGACTTCTCCTGGACACTTTATGATGGAGTGGGGAGATACTCAAAATGGGGCAATGCCATCTCCAGGACACTCTATGAAAGTGTGGGGAGATTAGTCCCTAGAGTCTCACTCATGCAAGTGCATGGATTTATCCATGATACTTAGATAATATACCTTGAAACCATCAACTTGAAGCAATGCCATTGTCACATACCCCAATTTTGTAAAATTATGTAAATTGTTTTAATTCTATTCCTGAGACATTATGTTAAATTTAATGCTAAGTAGGATTGATGACTCAGCAGAGTCAACAGAATTGGAATGTAATTCATAATATTTTTATTATTAATAAATAAATTATGGAGACAACAGCATGGGAGAGCTATTAAAAATAGGTTACTGGTCAAACTGGTGGATGGAACTAGGTGGAAGGCAATAGACAAGTGGCAGCATCCGCAAACACTTCCTAAGTTGCAGGTGGCAACTTCCCTACATTTGGGGTCATGATTCCCCAATAAAGTGGGATCAGAGCAGGTGGATCATTAAATGACAGTTAACCCAAAAAATACCTAGGCAATCTTTTAAAAGTACTCAATGAAGAGAGCTGAGGCTGCTCAGATTTTCCAGAGAGAATTCATTCAGGTGAATGTTATTCAGAAAATTCATTGAGGAAAGAGGGAAAAATAGTAAGGAAGTTGTCTGAGAGGATTGCTGCAGTAACTTGGTTTATTATAGCTTTGTAGTTGGGAGAACTAACTAATAAGTTTGAAGACTGGTATCTGAATTTGTTGCACCTAGTTCCAGCCAGGGAGACCAGAGCAAGCTCGGGGGTCCTGAGGAGTCGCTGTCAGAGCGCTCTCCAGGAGTTGGTAGGGAGGAACGGCCTCCCATTGTTGTTGTTGTCCTAGTTCCAAACAGGTTCTGTCACTTATCTATTTATGTTTTAATGAGAATGAATGGATGATTGTTATGTTTATAATATATGACAGAGGATTTAGCTAGTTTAGTAGTGTGAATGTTTCAGTTTATTAGTAATTAATCTGTTGATGAAAATAAAGAACCACTGTGTTTTTCCACATCTGGGTTCACCAGACCGTACTCCAGCATAGGGGTATAATTATAGAAGGATGATATGATGATAAAATAGCATAGAATGATAGTAAATTTTTTAGAATAGTATGACTGTGTTAATTATAGAGGTATTATCTTAGTATTTAGAGTAGTATTTCTTCTGAACAGTTCTTATCATTTAGTTACTTCCAGTAACTTCAAATGCTTCTCAAATTCACAGTTTAATTTCTTTAAATCTTAAAGACTATTCCTGGTACTATATTTTTGTTTTTCAGAAAATTCTATTATTGAAAAGATTAGACAGAATAGTAGATTTTAGACTAGGTTATTTACTGTTTTACTATACAGTACTTTCTTTCAGAATAGTATAATTATACTATCTAGTTTAAATACCAGAACTAGTAATAGGATTTAAAATAGAATAAATCTTTCTATTAAAAATAAACTAAAACAAACTAAGTAAATACTCTGAACAATATTAATAAGTATGCTTATAAGATAATCCTAGATAGAGATGAATTAAACACTGAACATATATAAATAACTATCATAACTAAGAAAATAATTAAATTATAAACGAAAATAGACAGTATGGTGTAAATTATATCTAAATTAATTAGTAAGTACTATTTTCAATAAACTAGTGGAAATAAACTAAGAACATTAATACATAAAATATAGTACTCACACAAGGTTAATGTAGTGATTATAATAATAATTTATTTATGTAAACAAGAATATCATTTTTATTAATATAAGTAGTATTCTTGTTTACTGTAAGTAAAACTTAAAACATTTTTATACTGTATCTTAGAACTACTTTACTAACTGAGTTATAAGTACAAATTTACTGACAGTGCCAAGATAAATTGAAAGAGGGATATAAAACCCTATATTATTATCAGGGTATAAACAATATAACATTTACAATTTTCTTATTAATAAGACGGTTAAATTATAAACTAGATAATAACACTTATTTTCAGTATACAAATCAAATGTTTATCTGTGCAGGAAGAAAAGACAGAAGTACAGGATGCTTTGCAGTCGAGCCTAATTGCTTTAAACTTAATCAGTAACCCTAATGTGACAGATGCCTTCTTATCTTAAATTTCATTTAACATTAAAAGAAATAAGAACAGTATTATATCCTTCACTGCCATTTAGGGTTAAACCCTATAAAATCCAATTTATTTACAAGTAAATCAATTAATGGTAAAATTAACAGTATTTTACTTACAGTTATGTTTATAAGAATAAAAATTAAACATAATAAGAATTCGAAACTTCTATAGCGTAAGCAAGTAAAGAATGCAGGAGAAGATTGCAGTAACTATTTACGGGTATAATAACCCAGGTTAAACACCCTCATCTTTACAAAATACACAAATGTATTGACTGCAAATAAAAGCTAGTGTAGTAGTATTACCCACGGCAGTAACAAAAATTTACATGAAGGCTTACAGCCTGTCCAGTATTTAAACACAATAATAATTACAAACGAGATTTTACACTCACGGTCGGAGCCGGAGAGCTCTGCTTGAGAGCTATGGTTTTAACCCACGAAGCATAACATCAAAAACAAACAACCAAAAACCACGAACGTCAAAAGGGGCCGCAACGACCAACCCATCGCAATCCTTTAAGGATTCACACAAAGTGGACAATCCGTGAAGAGACCAGGGCTTACCATGGCGCGTAATGTCGTAACCCTCATTCCTTTGGTAAGCATAGAAAAGTAGCAGATTTACCTGCAAAACCATTACACGGTCGACTGTTAGTGATTATATTAAGTGCAAAGGAAATATTTTAACATTTTGTTAGCTGTAACATTAAAGAAAACGAAGTAATGATTACCTTAGTAGTGGATAATCCCACACAGCGATGCCGCGACCAGCATAAGCAAGAAACCTGCCAATCGATGGCAAAGGAACAACGTTGATAACACTCTCCACCACTGACAGCAAAAGAAACCCCAGCAAATCGATGGACAGGGAAAAACCCTACGACTGCAACATTCTATCTTGGTAAACAACAAACAGTTTGTAGACAGCATAAGCCACGCTACATGGAGGAGGAATCACTCTCATGGGAACGGGAAAGGTAAGGACTGTCACAGACCAGAGCCTAAGCAACACAATGGAGGTATTGCAGAGACAAGCAACAAGTATTTCAACACCCTAATCGCCCCACACAATGCAGTAGCCGAGCTCACAAAGAGCTGGAGCAGCAGGAGGACCGATAGCAGACAACACAACAAAAAAACAAACCAGGAGGGTTTGCAGAGCGGCCAAAGGCCCGAAGGCAAAGGAGAAATGACGAATTAGGGTTGGGTCAACAGTTTTAAAGTGCCAATGCATGGCTGAAACGCGACCACGTAGTACTCAAAATACTTTGCATGCAGTGGGTAAAATTCTAAAGTTCCACGACCATTGTCTCCTTTGACCGATCTTTAAACCAACCATCGCGTGGAGATCTCGTAAGGTTCATTATACCATAGTATCACCTGCATTATGATTTCAACCACGTAACATTAGCCTTATGTTTATAAAACCTTGCACTATAGATATTGCTCGTTATATAGTCTCGTATACATAGGTATGGAGATTTGTTTAAGTTGCAAGGAGTTATAAAGCATTAGATTATGGTTATGGTGTAGTTGT
>LPNX010112318.1:11678-30598 GCA_001517045.1 Pseudotsuga menziesii | reverse complement strand
GAAAAGTATAGATCGATACTAGTAATATCTTATCAGTTGAAAATATGAATAGGATGCAATCTAAACATGGCATATTACTGTAACTATGAATAATAGAAGTAAACCTTTGATGTTGTGATTTTTCTACCATGTTAGTTGTTAAGTAAAGAAATAATTATTACATTCTTACAGTTTCCTTCAGTATGAACATTTAATGGTTTCATACTCTGTAGACTTGTTAAACCCTATATTTTTTTTCTGTATAGAAAAGTTAACTACCATTTCTATGCGTAGAATTCAATTCTCTAGCAATAAGTCTCAAAGGAAACTTAGTAAAAAGTTGTACCTTTAGAAGCATGGTAATTCTGTCTAGCATGTATGTACTTTCACTAAATAAATTTTATACAGCAAATCGTATTGTAAACTTCTGAGACTTGTTAACTGCAACCCGTACATCTTACCTGTTTACCTGTAATAGAAGAAAACCGCTGCATTACCTCGAAAGCTAAGTAAGCCCAGTCCTTCATGACAAACCCACCTTGTGTTGCAAGCAGAAAAACAATCAGTAACTGAAAAGAATTACTCTTTAAGTTAAGTATAATTAAAGGATCATTCAGTTACAATTCTAGTAACATAAAACAAATCAAACATTTGCTGACTGCATTTAATGAAGTTATATGCCATTTTTAAAAGTTTTAAATTTTTTGGCATATATGGGGTTCTAACATGTGGTATCAGAGCATGGTTCAAATACTAGGCCTTGATGTGGCCCCACTAGTTTACACAAAATAGTAAAAATATAATGTACTAACTTGTATTTTTTTGTTTTATGTGAAAAGTAAAAAATTTCTTTTTCTAAATCTAACAGACAGGTATGGAGAAGTTAGGAGAATATGCTGAGGAGGAGTCTCCAAACACTGAGACAAGACAGATGTCTAAAGAGCCTGTGTTAGAAGAGATGACTGCTCATTCTTCAGAGCTGATACAGACTATAAAGGATTTAAAGACTGAAATGGAATCAGTCAAGAAGGATAACAAAAGGATATTAAAGACTCAGGAGGAGTTAAACCAAATTTTGATAGAAAAATTCCAGACAGAAGGGAGGAGTAAAAGATCTGAATCTGAGGAAGCTAGTCATCAGAAAGGATCTAAAAAGATGAAACTGGCTAAGGTTGAGAGCAACTCATCATCTAAAGGGCTCAGGGAACAACAAAGCTACTACACTACTAGTGATAGTAGTGAGGCTGAGTTGTATAACAGAAAGAAAAAGTACAGGCCATACAAAGAGATTTCCGGGGAGTTCAAAAAAATAAAGCCCTCAACTTTCAACGGAGAGACTGCAAAAGGGGAAGAGGCAGAGTCCTGGTTATCTGGGATGAGAAAATATTTTCAGATATACAACTATTCAAATCAGCTGAAGGTGAGAATGGCCATCTATAATCTTTCTGGAAAGGCAGATATATGGTGGCAAGATCTGAAAAGAGTCAAGGGAATCAAAGAAAAATAAGTCAATTGGAGTACTTTTAAAAGGTACTTCAAGAAGAAATTTATGTCCGAACAATACTATGAAGAAAGAATGAAAGAATTTTATGAGTTAAAATTAGGATCCATGACTATGAAGGACTTAAACAGTAAATTCTTAAGTTTGTTAAGGTATGTGCCATATTTAGTTGATGAGAAACCTAAAGTACAGCGGTTTCTCAGCTGCCTGCCATATCATATAAAGGACAGAATCGAATATGATAACCCCAAAAATCTGGAAGAAGCCGTGTGGAAGGCTAATTTCTATTTTGAACAGAACAAAAAGAAAGAAGGAATAGCCAACTGGAAGGCTAAAAAGAACAGTAATCAGCCTGAGTTCAAGAAAAAAGAGTTTGTACCTCAGAAAAATTTCAGGAATAATAAGAACAGAAATCATTCTAATGGTAAGAACTTCCATGGAAACAGAAATGGTGCTCCTAATAATTCCAATAATTCCAATAACTTCAAGGGCAAGGAAGCTTCAAACAATCATGGAAATTTCACTAAAAATTTTGAACGGAAGGAGCCTGTTAAGTGCTAGAAGTGCAATGGCCCGCACTATGCTTCAGTCTGCCCAAATCGGAAGAAGCCAAACAGCAATATTCATACTATACAAGATGAAATGACTGTTGGAGATTTTGCAAGGACTATGCCCCGAATCAATGCAGCGTTGGAGAACCGCCAAGCTGATTATCAAACTTCCATGGTGGTAGTAGAAGGTATGGTTAACCAAACCCCTGTAACTATTTTAATAGATCCAGGTGCTAGTCTTAGTTACATTTCACCTCAGATAGTAGAAAAGTGTAATTTGACTATTGAAAGGTTTGATAACTCCTGGTTAGTTCAATTAGCCACAGGGGAAAAAAGGAAGGTAACATGTTATGTTAAGGAATGTGCTTTAGTTATGAATGATTTTAAAACTACTGTTAAGTTAAATGTTCTGCCACTTGGCTCGTATGACTTATTGATTGGTATGGATTGGTTAGAACAGCACAGGGTAGTTTTAAACTGTTTTGATAAAACATTTACGTGTGTAAATAATAATGAACCACCAGTAACAGTTAAGGGTGTTCCTTGGAAAACTGTAATTAGGCAGATTTCTGCCTTACAACTCAAAAGAGCAGTTAGGAAAGGGTGCAAGGCCTATGCTGTAACTATTACAGATGAGGCAAATAAATATGAAAAATATAAAATAAAAATAGAGGATATTCCTGTGTTAAACGAATTTACTGATGTTTTTCCGGAGGAAATTCTAGGATTACCTCCTAGGAGGGAACTGGATTTCACTATTGAGCTGGTACCAGGTGTTGTACCTAGCTCGAAAGCTCCATATCGTATGAATATTTTAGAACTTAATGAACTAAAATCACAGTTAAAAGAGTTAATAGATAAGAAGTATATTCGACCCAGTGTGTCCCCTTGGGGAGCACCAGTAATCTTTGTTAAAAAGAAGGACGGAACTATGCGATTATGCATAGATTACCGTCAACTAAATAAAATTACTATTAAAAATAGATATCTGTTGCCTTGCATAGATGATCTGTTTGATCAGCTGCGTGGAGCTACGGTGTTCTCAAAAATAGACCTGAGATCAGGATATCATCAGGTGAGAATTAAAGATGAGGACATTTTCAAGACAGCCTTTAGAACAAGGTATGGACATTACAAATTTGTCATAATGCCATTTGGGCTTACTAATTCCCCAGCCGTCTTTATGTGTCTGATGAATAATATAATGCATAAATACTTAGATAAATTTGTTGTCGTATTTATCGATGACATCTTAATTTATTCTAAAAATGAAGCGGAACATAAAGAACACTTACGGATAGTCTTACAAGAGCTGCGAGAGCAACAGCTCTTTGCGAAGTTCAGCAAGTGTGATTTCTTTAAGGACGAAATCTAGTAATTAGGTCATGTAGTGACTAAGGAAGGGATTTCAGTGGATCCTGAAAAGATTCGGGCAATCGAAGATTGGCCAGTTCCAAAAGACGTAACAGATGTTAGGTCCTTCATGGGAATTACCGGATACTACCGGAGATTCATTGAATTTTTTTCAAAAGTAGCTAATCCAATCACTTCCTTGCAAAAGAAAGGCAAGAAATTTGATTGGAACTTAAAATGTGAAGAAAGTTTTAAGAAATTAAAAACTCAGTTAACAACTGCGCCTATTCTAAGAATAGTAGATCCTAATAAGGATTTTGTGGTATGCACCGATGCTTGTAATGATGGTTTAGGCGGAGTGTTGATGCAGGATGGGCATGTCATTGCCTATGAGTCCAGGAAGTTAAAGAACCAGGAAAAGAATTATGCCACTTACGATTTGGAACTTGCTGCTGTTATTCATGCCTTAAAAATGTGGCGACACCACTTAATAGGCAGAAAGTTTACTTTAATGACTGATAATAAGGGTTTGAAATACCTTTTAGATCAGGCCAACTTAAATGCAAGGCAAGCAAGATGGTTAGCCTTCTTAAGTGAATACGATTTCGAAATTCAGCACATAAAAGGAAAAGAAAATAAGGTGGCTGATGCTTTGAGCAGAAATGCAAAGCTGAATTTTACAGCAGCAATTAGTACTTATGCTTTGGATTTAAATGAACAGCTGATTGAAGGGATAAAATTGGATGAAATTTATCAAAAATTACAAGTTACAACTAAAGAAGAACCTACAGAAAGTTTAATAAAGGGTTATAGTCTAAATAAAGATGGATTTTTATTGTTTAAGGATAGATTGTATGTGCCTAATGTGCCTAAGGTTAAATTGCTGATTCTGGATGAAGTTCATAAAACCCCTTACTCAGGGCATACAGGCTACCAGAAAACTATCACCATGTTAAGGAAAGAATATTTCTGGCCTAATATGAAGTCTGAAGTAGCTGAGTATATAGCTAGATGTTTGGACTGTCAGCAAGTGAAAACAGAACACCAACATCCAGCTGGTTTATTGCAACCCTTGCCTATTCCTAGCTGGAAGTGGGATATAATCAGCTTAGATTTCATTACTGGATTACCCAGAAATTAGAATCAAAACGATTCCATTATGGTGGTGGTGGTGGACAAGTTAAGTAAAGCAGCACACTTCATTCCTGTCAAGACTACCTACAAGGCTTCCAATATAGCAGATATATTTCTAAAGCATATTTTTAGGTTACATGGAGTACCTAAGGTTATTATTTCAGACATGAATCCTAAATTCACAGGGAATTTATGGAAATCCTTGTTTAAAGGATTAAACACAACACTGAATTTCAACACCTCTTTCCATCCTCAGACAGACGGATAGACAGAAAGAGTGAATCAGGTGCTGGAAGATCTATTAAGAATGTATGTTAAGGATCAGCCAGGTAAGTGGGAGGATTACTTGCATTTAGCAGAATTTGCTTACAATAATGACTATCAATCCTTAACTAAGTTCATCCCATTTGAAATTCTGTATGGGCGTAAATGTAACACCCCTATCTCCTGGAATAATCCAGTAGATAGATTAGTGTTAGGGCCTGAATTATTGAAGGAAATGAACAGATTGTGAAACAAGTGCAGGAAAACTTAAAGGTGGCACAGGATCGACAAAAGAGCCAAGCAGATTCGAAAAGAACTCCCAAGGAGTTCCAGGTGGGTGAGAACGTGTTCATAAAGGTGGAACCAGAAGGGGAAGTTCTGGTGGAGCCGGACTGTATCCTTGGGAGGAGGGAAATTACTCTGCGGAACCGCACAATTGGACAACTAAAGGTGCAATGGAAGCACCTTAGTCTTGAAGAAGCTACCTGGGAACTGGAAAGTAAGATGCAGGAAGCATACCCGAATCTGTTCCAGGAGGTTGCAGAAGATGAAGAATAAGTAACATCGAGGACGATGTTACATTTTAAGGGGGTGTGTATGTCACATACCCCAATTTTGTAAAATTATGTAAATTGTTTTAATTCTATTCCTGAGACATTATGTTAAATTTAATGCTAAGTAGGATTGATGACTCATCAAAGTCAACAGAATTGGAATGTAATTCAGAATATTTTTATTATTAATAAATAAATTATGGAGACAACAGCATGGGAGAGCTGTTAAAAAGAGGTTACTGGTCAAACTGGTGGATGGAACTAGGTGGAAGGCAATAGACAAGTGGCAGCATCCTCAAACACTTCCTAAGTTGCAGGTGGCAACTTCCCTACATTTGGGGTTATGATTCCCCAAGAAAGTGGGATCAGAGTAGGTGGCTCATTAAATGACAGTTAACCCAAAAAAGACCTAGGCAATATTTTAAAAGTACTCAATGAAGAGAGCTGAGGCTGCTCAGATTTTTCAGAGAGAATTCATTCATGTGAATGTTATTCAAGAAGTTCATTGAGGAAAGAGGGAAAAACAGTAAGGAAGTTGTCTGAGAGGATTGCTGCAGTAACTTGGTTTATTACAGCTTTGTAGCTGGGAGAACTAACTAATAAGTTCTGAGTTAATACTGAGTTTGAAGATTGGTATCTGACTTTGCTGCACCTAGTTCCAGCCAGGGAGACCAGAGCAAGCTCGGGGGCCCTGAGGAGTCGCTGCCAGAGCGCTCTCCAGGAGTTGGTAGGGAGGAACGGCCTCCCATTGCTGTTGTTGTCCCAGTTCCAAACAGGTTCTATCACTTATCTATTTATGTTTTAATGAGAATGAATGGATGATTGTTATGTTTATAATATATGACAGAGGAGTTAGCTAGTTTAGTAGTGTGAATGTTTCAGTTTATTAGTAATTAATCTGTTGATGAAAATAAAGAACCACTGTGTTTTTCCACATCTGGGTTCACCAGACCGTACTCCAGCACAGGGGTATAATTATAGAAGGATGATATGATGATAAAATAGCATAGAATGATAGTAAATTTTTTAGAATAGTATGACTGTGTTAATTATAGAGTTATTATCTTGGTATTTAGAGTAGTATTTCTTCTGAACATTTCTTATCATTTACTTACTTCCAATAACTTCAAATGCTTCTCAGATTCACAGTTTAATTTCTTTAAATCTTAAAGACTGTTCCTGGTACTATATTTTTGTTTTTCAGAAAACTCTATTATTGAAAAGATTAGACAGAATAGTAGATTTTAGACTAGGTTATTTACTGTTTTACTATATAGTACTTTCTTTCAAAATAGTATAATTATACTATCTAGTTTAAATACCAGAACTGGTAATAGGATTTAAAATAGAATAAATCTTTCTGTTAAAAATAAACTAAAAAAACTAAGTAAATACTCTTAACAATATTAATAAGTATGCTTATAAGATAATCCTAGATGGAGATTAATTAAACACTGAACATATATAAATAACTATCATAACTAAGAAAATAATTAAATTATAAACGAAAATAGACAGTATGGTATAAATTATATCTAAATTAATTAGTAAGTACTATTTTCAATAAACTGGTGGAAATAAACTAAGAACATTAATACAGAAAATATAGTACTCACACAAGGTTAATGTAGTGATTATAATAATAATTTATTTATGTAAAACAAGAATATCATTTTTATTAATATAAGTAGTATTCTTGTTTACTGTAAGTAAAACTTAAAACATTTTTATACTGTATCTTAGAACTACTTTACTAACTGAGTTATAAGTACAAATTTACTGACAGTGCCAAGATAAATTGAAAGAGGGATATAAAACCCTATATTATTATCAGGGTATAAACAATATAACATTTACAATTTTCTTATTAATAAGACGGTTAAATTATAAACTAGATAATAACACTTATTTTCAGTATACAAATCAAATGTTTATCTGTGCAGGAAGAAAAGACAGAAGTACAGGATGCTCTGCAGTCGAGCCTAATTCCTTTAAACTTAATCAGTAACCCTAATGTGAGAGATTCCTTCTTATCTTAAATTTCATTTAACATTAAAAGAAATAAGAACAATATTATATCCTTCACTGCCATTTAGTGTTAAACCCTATAAAATCCAATTTATTTACAAGTAAATCAATTAATGGTAAAATTAACAGTATTTTACTTACAGTTATGTTTATAAGAATAAAAATTAAACATAATAAGCATTCGAAACTTCTATAGCGTAAGCAAGTAAAGAATGCAGGAGAAGATTGCAGTAACTATTTACGGGTATAATAACCCAGGGTAAACACCCTAATCTTTACAAAATACACAAATGTATTGACTGCAAATAAAATTTAGTGCAGTAGTATTATCCACGGCAGTAACAAAAATTTACATGAAGGCTTACAGCCTGTCCAGTATTTAAACACAATAATAATTACAAACGAGATTTTACACTCACGGTCGAAGCCAGAGATCTCTGCTTGAGAGCTAGGGTTTTAACCCACGAAGCATAACATCAAAAACAAACAACCAAAAATCACGAAGGTCAAAAAGGGCCGCAACGACCAACCCATCGCAATCCTTTAAGGATTCACACAAAGTGGACAAGACGTGAAGAGACCAGGGCTTACCGTGGCCCGTAATGCCATAACCCTCATTCCTTTGGTAAGCAGAGAAAAGTAGCAGATTTACCTACAAAACCATTACATGGTCGATTGTTAGTGATTATATTAAGTGCAAAGGAAATATTTTAACATTTTTTTAGCTGTAACATTAAAGAAAAAGAAGTAATGATTACCTTAGCAGTGGATAATCCCACATAGCGATGCCACGACCAGCATAAGAAAGAAACCTACCAATCGATGGCAAAGGAACAACATTGATAACACTCTCCACCACTGACAGCAAAATAAACCCCAGCAAATTGATGGACAGGGAAAAACCCTATGACTGCAACATTCTATCCTGGTAAACAACACACAGTCTGCAGACAGCATAAGCCACGCTACATGGAGGAGGAATCACTCTCATGGGAACGGGAAAGGTAAGGACTGTCACAAACCAGAGCCTAAGTAACACAACGGAGGTATTGCAGAGACAAGCAACGAGTCTTTCAACACCCGAATCACCCCACACGATGCAGTAGCCGAGCTCACGAAGATCTGGAGCAGCAGGAGGACCGATAGCAGACAACACAACAAAAAAACGAACCAAGAGGGTTTGCAGAGCGGCCAAAGGCCCAAAGGCAAAGGAGAAATGATGAATTAGGGTTGGGTCAACAGTTTTAAAGCGCCAATGCATGGCTGAAACGCGACCACGTAGTACTCAAAATACTTTGCATGCAGTGGGTAAAATTCTAAAGTTCCACGACCATTGTCTCCTTTGACTGATCTTTAAACCAACCATCACGTGGAGATCTCATAAGGTTCATTATACCATAGTATCACCTGCATTATGATTTCAACCACGTAACATTAGCCTTATGTTTATAAAACCTTGCACTATAGATATTGCTCGTTATATAGTCTCGTATACATAGGTATGGAGATTTGTTTAAGTTGCAAGGAGTTATAAAGCATTGGATTATGGTTATGGCGTAGTTGTTGTAAACCCACAACTATAATGCCAATTTCCTTAGTCTTCAAATGAAGGTAAGCGACATAACATTTCTTTAAAGTCTATAATTAGTGGTACTTTATTTTATGTTACTAATCCATTTGATTTTGGTTTGCTCTAGTTCATATCATTGATACTTGTTAATAGATTAAAAACCTTTTTAATAGGCTTAGAATCCTTGTGCTGACATTTTAGACTTTTGTCACTTTCTAAGCTCAGAAATTTATGAAATATTTTATAAATTAATGATAGATAGCTTGGGTAGTTTTAACCATCTTTGTTGATAGTATAGTCTTGAAAATTCATAAAGGGGTTAAATATGATAAGTCTAGGACTGATCCTAAAGGTGATTTGGTTTCTATCCAAATGTCAATTTTGGAAATAGATTAGCATTCTAAAACAGTGCAAAATCTTAAATTATTAAAGGAATACTTGTATCAAACCATAAACTCGTAAATGCTTAAGTAAGAAAAGTATAGATCGATACTAGTAATATCTTATCAGTTGAAAATATGAATAGGATGCAATCTAAACATGGCATATTACTGTAACTATGAATAATAGAAGTAAACCTTTGGTGTTGTGATTTTTCTACCATGCTAGTTGTTAAGTAAAGAAATAATTATTACATTCTTACGGTTTCCTTCAGTATGAACATTTAATGGTTTCATACTCTGTAGACTTGTTAAACCCTATATTTTTTTCTGTATAGAAAAGTTAACTACCATCTCTATGTGTAGAATTCAATTCTCTAGCAATAAGTCTCAAAGGAAACTTAGTAAAAAGTTGTATCTTTAGAAGCATGGTAATTCTGTCTAGCATGTATGTACTTTCACTAAATAAATTTTATACAGCAAATCGTATTGTAAACTTCTGAGACTTGTTAACTGCGACCCGTACATCTTACCTGTTTACCTGTAATAGAAGAAAACCGTTGCATTAGCTCGAAAGCTAAGTAAGCCCAGTCCTTCATGACAAACCCACCTTGTGTCGCAAGAAGAAAAACAATCAGTAACTGAAAAGAATTACTCTTTAAGTTAAGTATAATTAAAGGATCATTCAGTTACAATTCTAGTAACATAAAACAAATCAAACAGTTGCTGACTGCATTTAATGAAGTTATATGCTATTTTTAAAAGTTTTAAATTTTTTAGAATATATGGGGTTCTGACAGCCATGATCAACCTTTCC
Organism: Pseudotsuga menziesii; assembly: GCA_001517045.1. NCBI lineage: Eukaryota > Viridiplantae > Streptophyta > Pinopsida > Pinales > Pinaceae > Pseudotsuga > Pseudotsuga menziesii. The sequence continues at coordinate 20,467 of LPNX010112318.1, read as the reverse complement.
GTAAGAATATTCATTGAAGACAAGTCACGGTGTGAATACTTTAAAGAAACCCAAGATATGTTTGGGCATAGCGAGTAATAACAATACCTCTCTCATTGAGAGGGAGTGTTCTCCCTAGGACAAGGAGAATTGTGCGACTCTCCTTAAAAGGAAGCGGGAGGGAGATAATGGTTCTTTATTTTGACTCCTCGATTGAGTTAGGGAAAGGTGTCAAGAATAAAAGGGAGTTGAGATACATAAGGAATAATTTATTTTTGTACAAAAGGATGTGTTTATCTGTGATGATATTCTCTTTGGAATGGGAGAATGGTGTAACTCTCTATGTGATGGAGAGATATCTATTTGTACTAACATGATGTTATAGGGATATTCAGATTTTGATTGGGTAGGAGTGTTATGGATAGAAATAACACCTTTGAGTGTTGCTTCAGTTTGGGATCTGCCATGATTTCCTAGTGCAACAGGAAGCAGACCTTAGTATCACTGAGTACAACTAAGGATGAATATATTGCAATGAGTTTTGTAGCTCGGGAAGCAATATGGATTCAAAAAATTCCTGTAGTATTGTTTGGTCATATACTTGAGCCGAACATGATTCACTGTGGTAATCAAATTAGTGTGAATATTTCAGTGAATCCTATATCTCATGACAGGTAAAAACATGTGGAGATCAAGTACCATTATATTAGATATACAGTGTATAGAGGAGAAATTCAACTCATGCATATTTCAACAGATAATTAGGTTGTTGACATTCTCACCAAGCCTCTTTCAAATCGAAGCTTGTGTATTTTTGTGATCGGCTTGGAGTGGTAGAGAATGGCTCCCCCATTGAGAGGAAACGTTGACGGTTGCGGAATCGGTGTGACATTCTCCTTGAGACTCAGAGAATGATGTGTGCCTCCTTGAGAGGGAGATGAAGATGATTTCTCTAATTTATGTGTGGAATGTTGTCCTATGTGTATAGATATGAGTGGAGTTGATCATACTCCTCTAGGTTCTCTGTGAAATCCTAAGTTTTGTTTGGATTGTGGTTCTATGTGAACTATTGATTCTGTGTGGACTCCTTGTCCTATGTGAACAATGGTTTTGGGTGAACCGATATGAGTTCTGTGTGAGCTCTTGAGTTATGTGTGGAATCTTTGTCCTGTGTGGAATGTGGTTCTATGTGAACCAATATGATTTCTCTGTGGAGTTTGGTTTTGTGTCAACCGATATGAGTTCTATGTGAACTCATGAGTTTCATGTGGACTCCTTGTCCTATGTGGACTATGTTTTTGTGTGTACTAATATGAGTTATGTGAAATCTCGAGTTCTATGTGGATTCCTTTTCCTATGTGGACTATGGTTCTATGTGAACCAATATGAGTTATGTATGAAATCCTGAATTTTGTGTGGACTCCTTGTCCTGTTTGTACTGTGGTTTTGTATGAACTTATATGAGTTCTATGTGAACTCCTCATTGTTCTAAGTAGATTGTTTTGATTGCATTTCTCGACGGATTAAGTTGTGTTGAATACCTTTATTATGATGAAGAGATGTTCAAGACAGTCATGATGCTAAGATGATATCCATATGTGTTCTAACATGATGATACCTTCCTAGATAAGAGGGAATGTTGGGGTTTATATCTTCGTGAGGTATCCTCACAAGTTGACCCATCAAAAGAAATGTAATTTAAATATATTTCCAGACATTAATAATATTTAATAATTATTATTATTATGAAATGACATTTCGGCCAACAGTAAAAGGAGGTGTCATTTCACTTCATTCACTATAAAGTAAAATTCATGAAATTACCATTTATTTAATAATTCATCTATATCTCTACTACAAAGAAGTAATAAGAAGGATGCAACTCTGATCTCAGTATAAATCTATTTTTTTATGTGCATGGATTATCTTTTAGTGATCCTATTTATGTCTTCTACATATAATTGAAATCTATTATTGTTATTTATTAAAATCCAACAAAGGCATGGCGATAAGCCTTGAGACTATTGTAATGGGATAGTTAGCCCTTTGGGGAGACCCAGTTAGGGAAAATTTCAAGGATCCATAAATTCTTGCAAGTGTCGAAACCTTGGAAAATCTTACTAATTCTTAAATTTGCAACCATAAAATGTTTGTATTTTTTTTAAATATTCATATTTCTAAAGACTTTATATAGTTTTTGGACAATTTTGGTGATTTTTAGATTAAAAAAAACTATCTCGTGAAATTTGGGTGAATCATCTTTGAAAAAAGGGAAAATTGGAGAATCTTATTTTGGAAAAAAAGTTGAAAAATATCCCATGGGATAAATTTTTCCCCTAAAATTTTATTTGGACTTGGTTGTCATCATGCATTTCCTAGAGTCCTATTATAGAAACTCCCGATTTTACCTTTGTTGGAGCACTGGAAGGGAATTGCATCCCCCCCAACGACTATTAACTTAGAGAAGGGGGTTGTTCCTTGTGTTGTTCAGGTTGACATAGGATGAGTACTGAGGATTGGGATAGATGTGGATGGGTTTCCCACACTAGGAGGTTGCATGTTGGATTGGGTAGAGTGGAATTCCTATGTAGCATGTGAGTGGTTGGGATGAGTGGAGAGTTACATAGAAGATCACCCATATGGATTGATAACCCCATCGTGGGGGTGGAATTTGTTGTAGATATATTAAGTACAATAAAGAGCCTACAACTAGGAGGAATTCCTCACTCTTGTATCCTCTTTGGGAAACTTATTAAGATAAGTGTTTATCTTACTATGAATGCTTTGTTTTTTATTATGAGCACCATGGTTGTTTTTTTACTATGGAATTTATTCAATTCTTGTCTCCGAGTATGCATGTATGCATGGTTTTCATGGCATCTATGTGGCTACAGTCATGTAGATATTGCATGCTCAATTACATGGTAAATAAATGATTATTGGGAAACCACAATTATAATGAAATTTCATTATGTAGTTATCAATGTTATTACATTGATCTTGTTCGTCTCTGCGTGGATGTGTATACTTATTTCCAGTTAAATTTTTTTGTATATATGTATTTGAATACATATATGGATTTCTATAATTGTATTTGGGTTTTCAAAATGAAGTTAAAAGTAAAAGATAAGTAACTGAGTTTTATATTAAGTTAATAGAGTAGTACCAGGTATTTCTGTTCAGATAGGTTTTTTGTTACAATATATCACTGTCACATACCCCAAATTTGCAAAAACATTTTATGTTTTAGGAGACATTATGTTATAATTTTATTATAAAGTTTGTAATTAATGACCAAGTGGGGTCAAGGATAATTGCATGTAATTGCTGAATATTTTATTAATTAATAAATTAAAGATGAGACAACAACTTAAGGAGGCTATTAAATGAGTGTTTTACTGGTCACTTGGTGGAATAGGCTAGGTTGAGAGCAGTTTGACACTTGGAAGCATGCTCAAACTACTTCTATTTGTTACATGAGTCAACTTCCCTATTTTTGTGGTCATGTTACCCAAGAAAGTGGAACAAGAGCAGGTGGCTAATTCAGTGAAAACTGACCCAAAATACCTAGGCATGCTAATAAAAACTTCCCATTGAATTCAAATGTGGCTACTCATTCTTTACTTGTGAAAATTCTGAGTGAATTTAGTGCACAAGAATTCGATGGAGGGGACTAGCAGAAGTTTTATTTGAGTGAAAAGTGTTGAAGTTCTGAACTAGTGCAGCTGATATAAGCTGAGTTCATACTGCTACAAGAAGAACATATTATTGCTGAATACTCAATAGAGTTGTAGAGGTTTGCTAAAATAGTTCTCTCACCCGGTGCTTTCAACTAGGTGGACCAGTACACAAGCTCGAGGGTCCCAAGATTTGCAGTTTAGCTATTTCTAGGAGTTGGTTGGGAGGAACGGGCTCTTTAAGTTGTTGTCTCCTCTTCTGCATTTCCAGGTTCTACATATTCTTTCTAACTTCTTTATGCAAGCTTAAGAATAAACAAGGAATGAATTTAGGAAATAATATGTTATGTTTCTGTTCATCTGTTATTATAATTATTGAAGGAAATATTTTACTGTGAAAAGATAGAAAAATTCTCGATTAGATATGGATTAGGATAAATGATTAGAGAAATGTCAAATTTTACTGATGGATAAAATACCTAACTGTATTTTTCCACCCCTTCAAGAAGGTAGTACTCTAGTACAACAGGTTAGATTAAATTCTGATAGATAAATCAAATGAAGTATGCAGGAATGTGTTTATTTACCTTATACATATTTTTATAAGGTTAATCGGAAGAAAGCTTTTCTATTTCAGAAATTTCCTTAGGTAGAGTACATTATTATAAAAATAAAAAAAATTGTCTTCAAGAAAGAACTTAACAAAAATATATATACACAGCCTATGCTCCTTTTTACACAGTAAATAAAATTACTAGCTATAAGCCTAATTATTATAAGTATACATAGTTATTAAACATTATAAGAACAAGAAAATAAATAAGCAGGAATAACTTAAAAATAGTAAAATGAGGCATAGTAATTACTTAGGTAATTTCATTACTAATGTAAGTGAGAATCAAACCTTAAATACATTACAGTTAAATATTAACTCTGTAAAGATTTAAAAATAAATAAAATTTTACAAAACTCTAATTTAGAGAAACTGTCAAATATGACCTTCCTTTCCTTCTATTTTCCAAAGTAGGGTTAATACAGTTTTAACCATAATTCATTTAAGCAAAAAAATCATCATTATACAAATACAAATTATCTATTTTATAAATACACATAATTAAATAAAATATTCACATATTAAAATTGTTTGTCAAATATAAACTAAGACTAATTAAGTAAAGACCTTTTAAATTTTCCAACCCAAGTACACAGTAAAAACTCAGGTTGTACTAATCAACCCTTCTTTTATTTATTTCCTAAAATAATTGTTTTTACTGACAGAGAAAAACTCAAACTCTGTTTTACAAACCAGCATTCTAAACATTTTTCTCTTTCAAACAAAATCGAAAATTATAGAATTAAACCATAATAAAACCCTATATTGATGTCTAAATAAAATACATTTTATTTTATCAATGTAAACACTGTAGATTCAAAAACTGGAATTTCAAAAGACTGCAAATTGTATTAAAATAACACAGGGCATTTTTCAAAACCAAACTATCTTTATCATTTATCAGTCTTAACCACCCATGGATCGAGCCTTATAGCTAACATTAAATAAGTCGACAATTTAAAACCCTAACTCAATTTATAAATAAAACCACTGCAGTTTCCAATTAAGTTATGGCCTAATGGCCTGTTCCAATAGAAGTCGCGGCTTAAAAATCCTGTCCAAAATATAATTCTTGTAAATAAAGCTACAACCGAGAAGGCCTCATAAGAATTTCATCAAGTTACGACCGCAAGGGCTTCATAAATTTATCATTAAAACATTCCAGTCATGATCACATGGCATTTTTGAATAAACAAAATATATTATTGTTAGAATATAATCCATAGGGATTATATATTGTAAATAAATAAATAAAGAATAGGAAGCTGAACAGTTACGTAGGAATATGGATAGGCTGGTCGGAATCTCAACCACCACCTGAAATGTATAAATATATGCATTGGCATTGGAATATAATCGAATCGGGAGTTATACCTAACAAGTGGTATCAGAGCTTGGCTATTAGCCATAACTCCTGCCTGCTGCATTTCAGTCCTGGCATTCTGCTTTCCAGTCCATTTCCAGGCTGCCTCCTCCGTCAGTCTGCCAGTCGCATGCATTGTATGCGTTACATTTCCTTCACGATGAGTTTTTCTTGTGCTGCGATTTTGTTGAGAGTCTTCCACTAAATGCATAAACCCTAATTTTTTGACCTAATAGAGTGATTGCGATCTCCTCCTTTCACTCTGATTCTCGTATCCATGCCAACGAAGCGGTGGCGTCCCAGTAGGAGAATTGGTTCGAATGCCATGTAGCTAAGAATCTCGGGTTCAATTAGCTCAATGGGGCAGCCATTGATCTTGATCAAACCTCGGCCCCGCTTGCAGTAAGTTATAGCCACAGCCTTCTTCTTTCGACCGAAGCACTGAACGGAATCCATTGCTGCCATCGTTGAAAGCTTACTTCCTGGTGTTTTTCTCTCTTTGAAAAAGATATCGAGTTACTGCCTGGTGTTTTTCAAACTTCTGCATTGAAGTGGATATTGGTTCTCCTCACCAGGAATCGATATAGCTTCACTGAGGGTCCCTATGTTACGGCAAGCTGCTGCTATATTCCACTCCCTCTCAACAGTTTGTGAGGAGAGAGATTGTTGCCTGCCTGAAGACTGATCCAGAGCCTGCATGAAGAGCCTGAGTTAAAGACTGATATCATACATGTATATTGGTACTCTTGCTAAGTTGAAGACTGAATGGTGAAGCTGTGTGTGAAAGCTGTGTGTTGAAGACTGAAGTGTGACTGCGTATTGAAGAGGAGACTGCGTGTAGGTAATAAGCTGCATAATTTTTTATGTATTTCCTGTGACCGTTGGAAGTGCACAAAAACCCTAATTTGTGCCCTAATTCCTCTCGTTATTGATATCTTTGACTGTGTGGTTTATGCTGAAGAATAATAGCTGCGTGGAGAGTTGTATATTGTATGATGCATGGTCTATGCTGAAGAATAATAGTTGCGTGGAGAGTTGTATATTGTATGCTGCGTGGTTTATGCTGAAGAATAATAGTTGCATGGAGAGTTGTATATTGTATGCTGCGTGGTTTATGTTGAAGAATAATAGTTGCGTGGAGTACTAATTCAAGGAGAATGAACATGCTGCGTGTTTGGTGCATTTTGGATATATGAGACTGAACCTGTGGAGCTGCCTACATATCAAGCGAGCCTGTGTTGCTACAGCCTGTTGAAGACCTACTTGAAGACCGATCTCAATATTCAATAATTCTGAATACTGAAACTGATATATTGCATTGTGATACTGAGACTGATATATTACTCGTGATTGATATATTTTGTATATTGAAGAAGCTTGTGTATGCTCACCTGAAGCTTGCATTGTATTCACCTTGGAAGAGACTGTAGACCTGCAAGGTTATTGTTTTTCTATTTCTCTTTGTAAATTACTCTAACAGTTGAAAAATGCAATCTATAGCATCTATTGTTAGTGATGTCCTCACTAGCAAGGAAACATATCCAAAATGGTCTAGAAAGATCAATAAATCAAGCGAGCCTATCGAATAATCCCTTAACTTTGTTCAGAAAACAAAGAATCGGTCCAAAGACCCTTCCAAGGGAGATTGCAGCAAGAGAGGACGAGGAAGAAGAAACTTCAGAGGCAGAGGGGGAAGAAACAAAAGATCAGATTTGCAGTGCAAGCATTATGGAAAGACTGGGCACACATCATATTAGTGTTGGGCTTCATGGGACTCCATCAAAGAAAAGCACAACCAGAAGAAAGATGACCAAGATGCTAGTAAATCTTCTGATTCTTGTATTGTTGCACATTGTAATCTTGGAATTAATGAAATGACTTCACTTTCCTCTTACAAATATTGTTGGTTGCTTGATACTGGTGCAACATCACACATGACATTTAGAAAAGACCATTTTGAAGAACTTAATGAAACAATAGATGGAATAGTTTACTTTGCAGATAAGTCAAGTCTTAAACCAAAGGGAATGGGCACCATTCGACTGAAGATGCCTGAATTCCCTGATTTCTTGTTGAAGAATGTTCTCTATCTTCCAGAGTTGCAGAGAAGCCTGTTGTCCTTGGTGGAGATTCGACAGCGAGGCCATTCCATCCACATGTTTGATGGAATTGTTGAAATAAGAAAGTCCTCTGACAACCAAGTCATCATGACTGGATATGAAGATGGGAAGCTGCTGAAGCTAAAGGGTTCATCTGCAAGAGTTCAGAACTATGCCTACCTCTCTCAGCATGGAGAAGGTAATTTGTCATCTATTTCATTGTGGCATGCAATATTTGGTCATCTAAATTATAACAGTCTTTGTTTGTTGAGAAAGAATGGTGTATTTGGTTTTCCCACCATTCCCAAAGAGAAGAACAAATGTGATGCATGTATATTAGGGAAACATAGTAAGCTTCCATTCCATGAATCTAATTTTAGAGCAAGTAGGAAATTAGAACTAGTGCATTCTGATTTATGTGGCCCAATGCCAACTCCTTCAGCAAATGGGAATAAGTATTTTATGACATTTGTTGATGACTACTCAAGAATGTGCTAGATTTACTGTTTAAAGACAAAATCAGAAGCATTTCAAACACTCAAAGACTTTCATGCATTGATAGAAAAACAAGCACAATAAAAAATTGGTACACTTCGTACTGATAATGGAAAAGAATACACTTCAAATGCTTTTGAAAATTATCTTTGCCAACATGGAATTGCACATCAGACTACAGTTCCCTACAATCCTCAACAAAATGGTGTAGCAGAAAGAATGAATAGAACCATAATGAATATGGTTCGCTCAATGATGTTTTTCAAAAATGTAAAACTAATGTTTTGGGGTGATGCAGTAAAATGTGTAGCCTATTTGAGAAATAGAAGTCCCTCAAATGCTCTTGATAACAAGACTCCACATGAAATGTGGTTTGGCCATCTCCCTTCAATCAGGCATCTCAAATTTTTTGGTTCCACATGTTATGCCTTGATTCCAAAGGAACAAAGAAACAAGCTTGGTGCTCGAAGCAGAAAATGTATTTTCCTAGGGTACGAAGAATACTCCAAAGCATACCGTTTGTATGATGAGGTAAACAAGAAATTTCTTATTTCTAGAGATGT
>LPNX010112318.1:0-10529 GCA_001517045.1 Pseudotsuga menziesii | reverse complement strand
AGAAAATGAAGCTCACATCAAGCGAAGGAAAAGAATTTGAAGATGCGACCAAGTATCGACAACTGGTAGGAAGTCTTATCTACCTTACAAAAACTAGACCATATATTTCTTATGTTGTTGGCATACTTTCAAGGTTCATGGATAAACCTTGTGAGGGACATTGGTCAGCTGCAAAAAGAGTTCTAAGATACTTGAAGGGGACTCAAGATGTTGGACTCAAGTACTCTAAAGTGGATGACTTCAAACTTATTGGGTACTCAGACTCGGATTTTGATGGCGATAAGGAGACAGGAGTATCAACTTCTGGATACACTATGAGTCTTGGATCAATAGCTATCTCATGGAGATCATGCAAATAGTCAATTCCAACAGATTCAACAACAGAAGCATAATATGTGGCTGCAGCTGAAGCAACGAAAGAAATAGTATGGCTCAGGAAGATACTTGAAGATTTGCAAGAAAAACAAGAGAACTCCACTCCATTGTTGGTCGACAATACTTCTGCAATCAAGCTGGCTAAGAATCCTAGATTCCATGATCGAACCAAACACATCAACACAAAGTATCATTTGATTCGACATCATGTAGAGGCCAAGACAGTCCATCTTCGACATTGTTCCACAAATGATCAAATTGCAGACATCTTCACCAAAGCGCTTGGACGAGAAAAGTTTGAAAGATTCAGAAACATGCTCAGACTTACGAACACCCCTTCGGATTAAGAGGGGGATTGTTAGAATATAATCCGTAGGGATTATATATTGTAAATAAATAAATAAAGAATAGGAAGCTGAACAGTTACGTAGGAATATGGATAGGCTAGTCGAAATCTCAACCACCGCCTGAAATGTATAAATATATGCATTGGCATTGGAATATAATCGAATCGGGAGTTATACCTAACAATTATAACCAAAACTGGAGTCGCATCTCGGTGGAACTGTAACAACCATCGCAGAAGGAACCTCCAATAGAACCGAGGATTACCCATGGGATTTTAGAGTGCAGAGAACTTCCCCTAATGCAGTGTGTGCCACCCAACTCCTCGCCACACCTGTAGAAATACCTTCACTGTAAATTAGAGAAGGTTAAATCTTATTTGAAAGAAATTTAGTGCTAAGAATGAAATCTTGCGGCTATTGTATAAACAAAACAAAATTACCTGGAGAGTTTTAACCTCGATTGAGTAGTGATGGCTTGAATAGAAAACCTTTCCACATGATAAGAGTATGCTCAAGCAAAAGAGTAGAGCAACTGTCACTAAACCTTGATGATAATGTTCAAGTCAAAAGCCAAGGCCACACCACGATGAACCAGAAAACGAGCCCACACTGTAACTTAGACATAGTTCACAACTGAACAAAAGCACAAAGGGAATCCCTCGCAGAGGTAATGACGACAGAGACCTTACACACAGACTAAAGCAATGGTGACGAAGACCTCATACGCAGAAGAAATGTAATGGCAGGGAAGGCATGTACATGCAGAGATAAGGAATGGAATCAAGGCCCATGTGGCCATGAGCCTGCGGCTCTCTCTCCATAGTAGTAAGAAGATAGGGTAATCACATAATTTTCAGGTTTTTGGAAGCATATATAGTAAAACTCCAAATTCAAAACCCTAGCCANATGTGGCCATGAGCCTGCGGCTCTCTCTCCATAGTAGTAAGAAGATAGGGTAATCACATAATTTTCAGGTTTTTGGAAGCATATATAGTAAAACTCCAAATTCAAACCCCTAGCCACTATCAAACAACCATATGGACTCCACCTTCGGTTCAAGTTTATGGGTTTTGAACTATAGTCCAGAAGTGTGGTTTGAAACCTGCAAAGAATTTCATATAACCATGTTAGCATTAAAATTTTATATAAACACCCTTTTATGAGCTAGAGTTATGTATGAAGGAAAACCATAATCCCATACTAGAACTAGGTTAAAGAAAACTTAAAAGCTTAATATTTCTAGTATAGAAATGTTGAGCATAGTTCTTGGGTAAGGTTTGTGTTATAGTTTAAAATTGTGTAAATAGAATAAAAGTAAATTACTAAATAATATCTCTTAATGAGATTTTAAAGACATGCAAGAGTTTGGAAGTAGTTAGGTTCATTAAGCAATGAACTCTTAACCTATAAAACCAAAGCAGTTATACAACTTATATAACAAAGTAAGTTCTTTTCTTCTTGTTTACTCAAATGGAAATTGCATAGGCAGAAAAGGAAATTTACTCTGTTTGAAAACTCACTAGCTTCTTTATTTTACATGAACTACCATGGTAATAAGTAATAAGGTATCAAATGACCTGATATAGAAATTTATCTTTCTCTAGAATTGTATATAAGACCTAATCTAATAATAAATAAATGAAAGTTTGATGAACAAGTTATAGTCGAAGTTAGATAGAAGAACATCTGGATTTATGTACAGATTCTCCATTTACTTATGCTTACAAGAAATTAAATAAAACATAAATATACAGTTTCGACGATACCTCCTTTATTTCGATCAAAGCTATAAATTAAACAAATATACTAGCATTTGTATTTATTCTAGTTAAGATAATTATCTCAATCTGAAAACTAGTTACAAAATGTCTCACCTATAAAAAAACTTGTAAAAGAAGCATCACTTCACTGCATTAGCTAAAAATCTAAGTAAGCCTCCGACATGAACTAAAGTTCCTTCATAATTACAAACAGTAAAACAAACTTTAGAACTTAGCAAGCAACAGATCTTTCAAGCTCATGGTACTTCAGATTATCACCTGCTAAATCAACTTTTAATATTGATTTATAAAAGCAAATAATTAAGTATGCAAATACAGAATTTAATAAAGAATTGGTTAGTTCTAGTTAAGACCTTTTTATGTTAGCTGTTAACGGTTAAATGTCACTCCTATGTGATAGTTGTAAAATTTTTAATGTCATAGGAACAAATTTAAATTTTTAGGAAATTTTGGAGTATTACAATCAGTGTCAATAATTAGACCTTTAGATCTCGTTATTATAGATGAATTCTCAGTTAATGGTGCCAATGCAGTTCCCTATCATCTCAATGTGATACTCAGGTGACTAAGGATGTGACAACCATGAACGAAAAGAATATAATAGTACTAGATATAAAATACAAGAGATATTATTTGGTACAAGGGTATAATATTTGTATTCCCTCGATCAAATTTGAAAGAAAAAATATTAAGGGAGTGTTATACCCAAATCCTTTCACCAGCATGTGATAAAACCTCTAACACCTTTATTTGCCCTCAATCCCAAAAATTGAAGTGAAAATAGTGCTCTAGATGTTGATCTTACATACAAAACTCCAGCACCGCTCTTACCTTTAAGCCGATAAGCGATACCTTATACAACACCGTCTGAGTCATTTGGAAGATAGGCGGTGCCACTGCCTTTGACCTTTGTTTTTGGTGTGGTTCTCACCTTGCACCGCTCTATCATAAGGGAGTATAAGTGGTGCCCTTGGTAAAAAGTGAAAAAGAGAAGGTTTCACAAATCTTCTAGAACAAAATATTCATGGCTAGCCGTATCTCTACTCACCTGGGTCAGTTAAGCTCGAGATCCATGATTTGGGGATCTCATGGCCACCTCACCCACCTATTTCTCAACCATTACTATCCCTTTGAGCCTTAAAAAACCAGGCTCATACTCCATGGTTGAGGGGAGAAGAAAAGAGTAAATTTATGTTGTTGAATTAACATCCTAGCCTAATCCATTAGAGAGCATAGAGGAGCAAGTTGGAGCTATCAAGGATTAGATGTTAGTCTTGTGAAGGATTGCATCGACACTAAGGCACAATGGTTGTAAGCTATTTAATTCATATATTAATGCAAAGTCGATTTCTTTCCCATATATTTGTTGTGTTATAATGTCACATGTGTATTATCAGATTCCTTAGTCATTGATATGGATCTATGGATAGTTTTCTGGTATCTTTGATGTTGTTGTATGTTTGATGTGTTTTTGCAGGTCTTCCATCAGAGATCTTATTCTAGGCATACATAGCTTCTAGGGAAAGTATTCTAACCTAGTTGGGACTCATTTGTTCTGGATCTGAAACATTCAAACCAGAGGAACAACTTCTATCCATAGAAGGTGAAATATTCCTGATAACAAATATGGTGACTCTGCTCGGGACTACAAGCTTCAGTTGATCTGATCTTCCTTAGTCTTTGAACACTTGTCTGAATCCAAGCTCCAGTCTTCAATTTTTTTCAGTCAGATCTACCATTTGATTTAGTGAAGTTTTGGTTTTAAATCATGAGATCTCTTCAAATCTGAGTCACCTTGACTTTATATGCTCTATATTGTTGTTGATTCATCGGTTTTAATATTGTTTTTGCAACTTCTAACTTGATTTTTTTGCTCTCCTTGTGTTCTAGGTTCTTACAGGGAACCACATATGTGCAGTGGGAAATAAGCAGTGCCACCTCCTATGCGTAGATAGAAAGAAGTGATGCCACCACCTGTAAGCATTTAGCAGTAAGCGGTGCCTCCTCAGAACCGATTTGTCAACAACCCTCTGGAAGTGGTGCCTAGTAGGATTTTTAGTCCCTGTTTGATTTCAAAATTTGGTTGTTGTTTTTTATTTCTGAGTGTTTTTTTGCTTACTTTTTTATGAAAATGAAGTGTATTTTTGAAAAAAAAAATCTCCCTGAATTGTATATTATGCAGTCGCTTTGATTGTTATATTCTTTCTGCATTCAAAGAAGAGTTTATGTTTCTTACATTGATTTTTCATTCTTCTCTTTGCCTGAAACCTCTTGCTATTTTCTATAGATATTATTCGTTAGAATTCGAAAATATACATTTCATTTTCGTGTGTATGTTTTGGTTTGTTTTGGACTTGGAATGCATGAGTGATCCATGTTGTTTTGAGTCTTTATTTTCTTGGGGTTATTTTTGTTTCCTTTTGCATGCTGAGTTTTTCAGTGCTTGGTAGGAGAGATTAGTTCTTCGTTTCCTTGTCTGTTCCAAAGAGAAGTTTTAGTTTTCTCTCTCCTTTGCTTTATTCGCAAGCGTGTTAAAAAAAATTCTTCTTGTTTTGTGCATGATTGTTTGAAATTCTAGATCTTACTTTTATTAAGAAGAAATATCTGTTTTCAGCTTTGTGTGCATTAGATTTAGATTTGTTTGGAAACGTCAGTGAAATCATCTTTCCATTAAGTTTTTATGCATCTTTTTCAAGCATGAAAAGATAGGAAACATTTCTGGTTGATTTATATTAGATGTTCTCTAGATCTCTTTTTTAATTGATTTAGAGATTGTTTGGGGTGCATTTATATTTTACTTTTTCGTTTGAAAAGATAGAATTACATTTTCATTTGGGTGTGCATTTTTGGGAAGAAAAGTAAATCTCTCTCCCTCTCTTAGGTAGAATTTCATTGAAGAGGAAAACTTGCATTATCATATAGATCAGTGTGTATTTTCTTTTAATTTCAAGTTTTCACTCCATGGTTCCACCTAACCTCACAAGATGAAATTAACGGTAGTACTAGGTTAAAAAAAATTTCTATTTGAGTGTTATGTTAGAGATGTGTTCGAGCATTGTAAAACATAGGAGTTGTCGTTACTTGTCCACACTACAACCCAGGACTCACGCAGTTCTTCCACGTACCATCGGTATATCAAACAACCTTTAACGTACCCTTGAGGTATATAGAAAGGTACTTCATGTATTCGAGTGTATATTAGAAGGCCCCTTGTGAATGGTTGTGCATTAGACAACACTACTACCGATTTGAGCTCCCACGTACCTAGCGTATATCGGGAGACCCTTTTAGGAATCCTCAAACCATCTGAGTTATCCTTTTGGCCTATCTCGTGAGCTTCCTGACTCTTATCCACTCCTTTCGCATGTTTTCTTGTTGCTTTTAGTTTGAGTAGTGCTTTCTTGTGCATGGTAGTTAGGGGTTTTTTAGAGAGTTTAGAGATGGCATCCCCATCTAGGAGTACCACTCAAGAGGTCCCTTTCCAAGGTGTACTTTTTGTATTCCCTCCAAATAAAGGTATTGGTCCTCCTTTTATTTCCACTCTAAATATTCCTGGATTAACCATAGGATTACTGGTCTAGCTATTTAATCTGGTAATTCATGTTACACTTAATGTCTCAAATGTCACCTCTCCTCCAAGAGAGGATTGACCTCAACCTAATCCTGCTCCTTCTTTGTTGGTTGTGGCTTCTTCCCTTTCTTGTTCTTCACCTGAACAAAGCTCTACGGTTAGTAGTCTGGTGGATAAGAAGAAGAAGAAAGGGAAGGGTAAGAAGAAGAGGGATAAGGAATATAAAAATGAGAAACCATATTCTCTTGATGGTGTTCTTTCTAAGAGAATGCCCAGAAAACCCAAGTTCCCTTATAAGGTTTGCAAGGGGGACCACCCTCTTAAGGAGTGTCACGTTCTCTCTCATGTACAAGAAGAGTGGTCTAAAAGGTCCAAACTGTCTATGTCATCAACCTATGCTCATCATGTTGATGATAATCCCTCAATGAGTGACCCATTGGTAAAAGGTCATAAGGGTAAAGTCTTGTATCCTTGTTTGATATGCAAGGCTATGCATTGTACTTTTCTTTTGGAAGATATTATTGTTCCTCAACAATGGATTCCAATAGGTTATGGTAATTTGTCTCTTAAACCCCCACTAGTTGACCAAGTGGTCGATTTAGTTTCATCCGCAGTCAATCCCACTCTTCCTTTGAAGAGTGAAGTTAAAGTGGTCAATTCAGATTCATTCGTGGTTGATCCCATTCTTCATTTGGAGAGTGAAACTAAAGTGGTTGAGTCAATTTCATCTCCACCCGATCCCACTCTTTCACTAGAGAGTGTTAAAACTGAAGTAGTCGCATTGACCAATTCTTCGTCTTGTTCTTCTCTTCCAGTAGAGAGTGAACTAAAACCTGCTGATGTGTTTGTGTTTCGTTCTGATTGTTCTCGACAAGAGGAAATTTTGTCTGTTTCAACAGAACCCTCTACAAGTAATAAGGTTATTCCCTTTGACTGGAGTAATTAACCTAATAGAGTCTCGTCTTCATTCAAGTGTTCCTTTCCAGATAGTTGTGAATGTTACTGCTAGGAGGATGCTTCACACTATTATTTACGAAGGGGATTCTATTAGTATTCTATCCTCAATTGCTTGGAAATATTTAGGTTCACCTCATCTTGTGCCAACCACCGATCAGATACTGGATTTTAATTGAAGACCTACGACACCTTTAGGGATCCTTCCTCATTTTCCTATTACATTAGGAGAGAAAACTGTCTGTATTGATGTTATGGTGGTCCAAGGTCCTTTAGATTTAAATCTACTCCTTGGACATGATTATGTTTATGCGATAAAGGTTGTTGTGTCCACATTCTTTAGAGTTATTCATTTTTCCCATGATGGGAATATTGTGACCATTGATCAGCTTTCCTTTGTTACACCTGGCCATCGCATCACTCCTAGTAATTAGACTGCCTTGCATGTGCTGCATGTTCTTGTGGTTCCTTCCCCTTCTTCTAGTTATATTCTTCCCATCATAGGTAAAATTGGGGGCATGGCTCTAGTCTATGGACATCATAGTGGATCTAAGACGCTAGCTTTTATGTAATGGGGGCAACCTACCAACCTTTGTATATCATGTTGGTAGGAGCAGGTTCTTGAGCAAAGTTCTCAATCTATGTCAAGCTCGTTAAAAAATGAAATGGATGTCCTTGAGCATAGTTCATTTTCTATTTCAATCTCGTTAAAAAATGAAGTAGGTATCCTCAAGCATAGTTTACCTTTTGGTTTCAAGATTGCATAAAAATGAATCCATTCTTGAGCAAAGTTCTCATTCTATGTCAATCTCGTTAAAAAATGAAATGGGTTGTTTCAAGCAAAGTTTACCCCTTTGGTTTCAAGCTTGCATAAAAATGAAACCATGTTTCAAGCATAGTTATTTTATGTTTCAAGCTTGTGTAAAAATGAAACAAGTCATTTTGAGCATAGTTCATTTTCGATTTCAAGCTCATTAAAAAATGAAGTAGGTTTCCTTAAGCATAGTTTACCTTTTGGTTTCAAGCTTGCATAAAAATTAAACCATGTTTTAAGAATAGTTTATTTTTTGTTTCAAGCTCGTTAAAAAATGAAATAGGTTGTTTCAAGCAAAGTTTACTCTTTTGTTTTCAAGCTTGCATAAAAATGAAACCATGTCTGAGAGCATAGTTCTTCCCCTATGTCAAGCTCATTAAAAAATGAAACAACACCTGACCATCATGTCAAGTTCTGACCATCATGTCAGTTTTATCCAAGAATAGTTACCTTATGTTTCAAGCTTGTGTAAAAATGAAATAGATCCCCTTCCCTTGATTCAAGTCTTCCCTTTAGTGTTAGAACTTGAACCTTTTTTTCACCTACCTGATTCTCATTCTTCCTACCCCCCTAGTGAACATTTTCACATTAGGAACCAGGTTTTTAGATTGGGTATGGAAGAAGAATCATCAGATGAAATGAAGCTTGGGGGGCATTCCGAGCCGCTAGCAACCATTCTAGGGGTAAGGTTCTCTAACAATCATGTTGGTGGCAAGCTTCCAACCTCTGCATATCATGTTAATGGGATTTTTCAAGCATAGTTTACCCATTGGTTTCGAGCTTGCATAAAAATGAAACCAATCTTTGAGCATTCTTCTAATCGGTCTTCGAGCTTGTTAAAAACAGTAAGATGGTGTTGAGCTTACTTTTCATTTTTCGTGCTCTGGTTAAAACATGAAAAGTGGTTTGAGCTTAGTTTATTACTTTTTTGTGCTCCAGATTCAAACATGAAAAAGGTTAATAGAGTCTCCTTTACGCTCTTTTTAGACTCCCTAAATATGAAAAGATTGTCAAGTACTTATCTTCTTCATACTCATAAAATTATTTGAAGATTCGTCTCTCCGACGGCAGGTTATCTCTTTTTCGGTTCGGATAGACTATTTATGAAAAAGGAACGCTCCAGCCAATCATGAGTGGAAGAGTTCTCTTGGTTATTATTTTACACTTTTTCGGGCCCTAGATACTAAATCATACGAAGAAGGACCCTTTGTAGTTTTCTTTCATCTTCGTTCAGACTCTCTAAACATGAACGATAATGAGTTTTCTTTCATTGGACTCGTTAAATTAAACATTGAAAGCCATTTTTTGGGAACGAACCCCTCCTTTCTCAGGTTCATAAAATGTATGAGAATGGACTTGTCTTTGGATAAGCTAAAATGAGTGTTTGTTACCCTCTTTGGACTCACAAAAATGAAAATAGGAACTCATCAATCATGATGGGGGAATTAAGGGAAGGGAATCATTTTTCAAATAAAATGGTAGTTGTTTGTCACCTTTAAACATGGAAGTTGTCTACATATCATTCGGTCAATTGGCTATTCAGCTGACTTACAAGTTGATCCACTTTCATGAGTCATGTCACTCGTTTGAGCCTTTCAAAAGAAAGCATTGTCCATAGTCGTATTGTGTGTCCATCTGTTTTGGTCATGCTGCCAAGTCTTTTTTCATGATGCAAGGAAAAAATAAGTTTACCTCTGCATTCAAAACAACTTTTGTGTCAGTACTTTTGAGTCATTCCTATGGTTACATTATCTATGACATTCCAGAACTTTGTTCCAAGTTTCATTTCAGGGTGAATCCATGGACCTGGGTAACACTTTTTGGCAAGCGCATCTTGCCAAAAACAAAAAAACGTACCTCGGTCGAGGGCTTTATAAACCCTCAACTGAGGTATTAAATACCTCGACCGAGGGCTTTATAAAGCCCTTGACCGAGGTATTTTTCAGCCCTCGGTCGAGGTATTTATTAACCCTCAGTCGAGGTATTAAAACCTCGACCGAGGGTTAATAAATACCTCGACCGAGGTATGTACCTCGGTTGAGGTACATAGCTCGACCGAGGTCCATACCTCGGTCGAGGTATCTTTTTCAAAAAAAATTATAAAATGGGGCCGCCAGGGCCCCATTTGTCATTTTCAATCGCTCGACCGAGGGACAGAGCTCGACCGAGGGAAAGCGAACTCGACCGAGGAACAGCGACCATCGCCCCAAAGCAACCCATCCTTGTCACAATGTTAGAGAAAAGAGGTAACCATTTAAATTGTTTTTCAATTTAAATGGAATTAAAAAAAAAAAATTATAAATTTATAAAATTTGATAAATGTATATTTTTATAATTTTGTTTTCAAATTTAGTAAATGTATGTTTTTATAGTTTTGTTTTCAAATTTAGTAAATTTATATTTTTATAATTTTCATGTTTAAAATGTGTACCGGAAAGCAGAAATGCTGCCGGATTTTTGAAAATTTGTAGTTAAATTGAATTTTTTTGTTAATTTGTTATATATATATATAAATTATGTCAACCGGTAGGGTTTATGCTACCGTTTTATTTTTGAAATGTGTCTCGGGCAAGCAGAAATGCTACCCGATTTTTTTCAATCCTCCGTGAATTCATGGAGGATTGAAAAAAATCCATAAAACACCAACTAAACAAACCTATATAAACCATAGAGACAATTAATCAACT
>LPNX010112306.1:29405-81501 GCA_001517045.1 Pseudotsuga menziesii | reverse complement strand
AATACGAGCTGCTCATCTTTCTTTTCAATACCACACTGTTTCAGCTGCAAAACTAGTGCTTTGAACTTGGAGAAATATAGCTGTAGGGATTCAAAATTACTAGGACTCAGGGATATCAACTCATTTTTGATATGGTGTCCCCTCATCTCATCTTTCTTTCCAAAGAGTTCAGAAATTTTCTCCCATACTTGATCCGGTGAAGTCAATCCATCGAGATGGAAAAGGAGGTCTCGGGAAATACTGAGACATAGGAGGCCATAAGCCTCATCTCTCCGATTGTGCCATTTGATCTTCTCTGCAGCAGCATTGGGCTCTGCTTCTATAACCATAGTCACCCTGTAGAGGCCTTTCGCTCTCAACAAGATCTCCATCTCTGCTTTCCATTCAAAAAAGTTGAAGGGAGTGAGGATAGTTTTCTGTGAATCCATAGCTTTAGAAAATCTGTCCCGGCTGTCAGTAGAAGGCTCCCAGTCTTGATGTCGAACCTGCAAAACAATTTTTGGAGGAGAGTAACAACCTACAATGGCTCTGATACCATGTAGAAATTCAGGCCTGCAGTAGATTAATTTCACCCACAACAATTAACAATTGATCATGCAAAATTATCAACAATGGAGACTGAATATGGAGTTGTAAAACAAAATTATATTAACTGAGTGTACAATAGACAACCCTATAATAACATAGGCTTATGAATATATAGAATACATGAACAAATCGAATGCATAAGGAAGCATCCAAATCTAGCATAAAGCAGGCTTACCCAAAATAGGCAAATCCCCCATAGGTGTAAAAAGATGATCCCAAATCTATCAAGGACCCCACGAATTAGCAAGGGCGCATGGGAAATATAAAGAGTGGTCAAATGGAATCTCATACATGCTTTTTCATGGAGGAAAGAGTGGAGGAGGAAGAGGCAACAAAGCTGATTCACCTCACCTAGTCTTGCTTTCCTATGTGCCTTAGAACACTGAAAAAGCAGGCAATAAAGCAGAAAAAGCAGAAGGGCGCCTAGGAGGCCAGGAATAAAGCAGATTTGATTCCCAAGGATTTCCCAAGCGCTCCATGAGTCAATAATGACAAGTTTGACCTCTATGGATAGGCAATTAGCAACTTGCACATGGTGGGACTCATGGACTAGGCAAATAAGACAAAATAAATGGAATAATGTCTAAGTGGGTAAATACTATGGGTTGATTATTCTAACATGTTGTCTACCTGAATGGTTATTGGAATCATAGGGATAGATCATTGTAAGTAAGCTTACTTACCTCTATTTTTCTGCATATGTTTGAATGAGATAATACCTGTATGCTAAATGAGATTATTTGCATGCTGTATCATCTACTTCCCATATGTATCTTCATATTTAATGGTTCTGTTTGCAGGATTTGTTGTGTAGCTTACAGGTTTGTCGTGATTGGAATATCTATGGTTCAGGTTTGATTCCATTGGTTTCCAAAAAATATTGCTAAGATCGTGCCCCTCGGTGCTTCACTACCAAGTTTCCTTTCCAGATCTGCTTCAACAACAAGCACTTCTCTTCTCCTTTTCTTCCTTTGAAAATCTTAAATTTTCTTCAAACTGGTTACTACTAAGAAGTCTTATCACTCAGATATGTCTCATTAATAAAATTACACATAGATCTAGTTAGTAAGTTCCCTTCCTAAGTCTATATCTCAGTTTCATTTTGCATATAAAGTTACATTTTAAGATATCTAGCTGAAATTACCCTATTTTTGCAAGCATTTTAATGAAAATTTGTAGCTTGCTTTTAATGTAGTTTCCTTTGATGTACATTAAAATTTCATATTCTGCAATAAAAGTGCACATATTATTGGCTTCCTAAAAGGCAATCCAAGATCCCAAGGAAAGCCTGCTTTCCTTGGTTCCTTATTTACCTTTTTAACTAGTTTTCAGCTTACTTTTTTTGGTTTAAAGTAAGCTGACCCAAATGTACTTTCAGAGTGATTTTGGGAATATTTTAGTCAAATATTCTTGCTGGTTTTTAGTAGGTGTGACAGAAAAGAAGGGAATCTGCTGCTCGAAAGTGGCCTCAAGAGCGTTCAAATCGCCCCATGGGTCTCCCATTTGACTAAAACCTTTAATTTTCGCACTTTGTAAGCTCTTGATTTCACTCTGTATAAGTATCTAGAGGAATTATATCAGTTCTCTGATATTTTAACTGCTGTTAATAAAAATAATTTTTGAATAGGCTCTTTCGAGCCCATTCCCCACCCCCCCTTGGCGGATTTGTGTCGGTGTCTTTTTTTTTACTTTTTGTTCATCTCTTTTCAAAATAGAATAGCTCTAAGCTGCAGGGTATTATACTTTAATTCATTATCAATTTCATATTCCATATTTGATATTTCAAAGTAATCTTAATACTTACCCCACGACTTCCCGATTGACCCAAAAGGGGAAAGAGATTTGTGGTAGGACTAATTAGAAAACCATAATTGTGTATCTATTTTCTTTTCTATCATTTGTTTCTTCAGTTATTATAAAATTAACCCCTCCTTGATTCCCTGATTGAGATCCACTTGTATCGAAAGAGGTTTCTGGAGGGTTTTCTTTCTAACAAGAACACCCAATTTTAAAATTTACTAAAATTGACAAGAATCCGGTGTGTATGCTCTGCACTTGGTTGTGGTTCGTCTGATCATTAAAGCTGCATCAAAAGCATTTGAGTGACTAGAATAATTAGGACTCACTCTCCCTAATTGACAAACCATCAAGTGAAAATCCAACACCTAGATCAAACCTTTACAGTGGCAAAATACCCAAAGGAAGTAGGAACTTCTGAAAAGTGACCTTGGGGCATTGATCTATGTCACACCCTAATGGGTGCGTTATGAACAATAGCCCCAGAGACTCCATTCAGCCCACATATTCCTTGCGGGTAGCGGTGAAGGTTTAGTTTTGGACATACTCCAAGTACTCTCGGGTATATCTGGAGCCCACCCCTTCGCCTAATTTTAATCAACTAACACCTCAAATTTAACTTAAAACGTACCAAGACGCAATTGCAACACTTTCACTCCAAGGACATGCAAGTACATTGATTCTATTTTTTGACTCCATTCTAAGGCACTAGTTATTTTCTTGCTTTATATATATATTGTGTCTCAGCATTGTGCTTTCATGTGTTCATTTTTGTATCTTTTCATCATTGATTTTCTATAGTTAAATTTCAAACTCCTAAGTAACTCTTTTAGTTTAACATCACCATACTAAGTAATTATCCTTAGCAACTTAATAGGGTCTACCCCCCTTGGCTTCGTTAGGAGTTGATCCTAAACGGAGGAGTCAAGAACAAGGTGACATCCTTGACTCGAGACTTTCCCCCAAGGACACACCGAGTGGCTTGAAGATTTCTGCCACATGACCCAAGTTTGTGTAAGGTGGCAATAGGTAGCAAATCCTGAAACTCTTGAAAGAGCCCCCAGATATGAATACAATCCTAGAAATATCTCCGGTGCTACTGAGTTATGACTAGGGGTCATCCTAATCAATAACCGCTCACACAACCTCGTGCTTAACTCCCTTTTGAGAGGAGGATCCTGAGAAACACTGGTTATACCAAGGATTTCACACAGTCACATGGACAGACACATATATGTTGTTGTTTAGTGATCTTGGAGAATTTACTTACAATGAACTATTCCAAGATCCTAAAACATAAGCTTGTTGGTGCACCCTATAAAAGAAAAGAGTGTAGTTCATTTTAGTTTAGCGTTGATTTTAATTGGCTTTATTACTCAAAAAAGGGATATGGGCGTGCAACTAATGGTATTATGACACAACATGAAGTAAAATGCACACCTAACAATCAATGCAAATGCATTGTGTCCATGAAAACAGGGTATTCTACTATGTGAAATGCACAAATTTTCTTCAAATGATGAATGCAAGCTTTCCTATATGAAGTCCTAACTAATACTCCAAAGCAAATCTAGTGCAAGTACAATGCAAAAATACGGAATGCAATGCATGATGATAAGCAAATGTTTTTGGATTTTTTGAAATAAAATGAGATGCAAAACGCAAAAGAATGATTCTACGACCCCTAGACTCTACAAGCACACACAAATAGCACTCGGGCAAAGCACTAAGGTAAAAGAACTCTAATGCACTAATCTCAAACAAAAAATTGAAAATAACATGACAAGAACCTTCTTAAAAAAAATTAGCCTAAAAAAAACGTTTCTGGTCAGAAACAGAGGTATAAACAGACTCAGGCAGTGCCAAAGGAGACTCAGCAAACATCAAACTTCACCCAACAACCATTTAACTTCCCCAAAAAGGCAAAAGTAAGGGCATACGTGACGGTTCACAGTAAACCCGCGTATATACGCGGAAATCGAATAGAAACCCATGTGTATACGTGACTATGAGTTCAAAACTGGCGTACAGGAAGAAAGGTGCATAAAATCAAGGTAAACAGACAGGCTGAGACAAACTTCATACCAATCAGACACTACCAAGCAAACATGCCCCTAGACCCGACACAGAAACAAGAGAGAGAGCAGTTCAAATTCATTGAATGCCGATAAAACAACCCCCAAAGGACAACTACTAGGAACTCCCCAGCAGAGTCACCAATTCTATTACAAAGAGAAATTCCTATTGCTTGGGGTACTACAATAGACAACTTGACTCCATAAATCAATCCTTTCCAATATGCAATAGAAATTAAATGTCTAACACTAAAGGATCAGACCTCGTACCTTATTCCGGATGGTTGAAGTAGATCCCCGTTGAGCTTTCCAAATTCAACTTGAATTGATAGATTATTTCCTCAACAACAAGTAAAAAATACAAGCATTCTATATATCATGGTGTTATATCTATTCTAGCATATATAATCAATAATGTATAAGCATTTGATATAATCCAATGGCTAAAATATTCATTCAAACACACATTATTGGATAGGAAAAGATATTTCTATTAATATAAATCAGAGATTACAAGATACAACCTCTGTCAGCACATCTGCGAACTGAAGAAACTGAATCCCCCACTTGGGCCTCCACCACTTCAATTCTCCATCTCTAGATAGAAATATCACAAGAAAAAGGCAAGATTTGGAAGAACACAAAAGTGCTCCAAGGGACAAAGGGATGCAGACTCAAGCATAAGTTTTGGCAACAATGCACTATAGTTTCTTTGCTCTCAATTCTCTCTTATGCGTTCAATGTACCAAGGGGTTCCTTATATAGATTTTCAAAGGGGTAATGAAAGGTCGAATCTAAGCGATCTCAAGGCATATGAAAGGCCAGGAGTCAAATGAGTCGGATCCATGTCAAGGAAAAATCCAAAAGGATTTGGATTTTGCACACATCCCGATGTACACGGTTTTAGTGGTCAAACCTATGTATATACGTGCTTATAAGTTTAAAAGTCGCATGAATCATTTTTCACATGTTTTTAGGGATGGTCAAGGAAACATCAAAGGACAAAAAATGGTCCATGGGGTCTAAGGAGTCTGCAGCGGGACAGGGGAAGGCCATACAAAGTGTGATTCACCTAGAGTGGTGAAATCAGCTATAACAAGAATATTGGATAGAAATTGGCATCTAACTTTAGTTTTACATTTTTTATACATTTCGATTAAGGCATTTTCATTCAAGGACTACACCTATTAGGGAAATTATCAGGCAGACTCAATAACCCACGAACAGTTTTCCCATCAACCTTAGAAAGTATTTTTGATGTGGTATGATCCATAATTACTCTTTTGAAAGGAGAATAACTGCTTGCACACCACTCAACAAATTTAGGAAATGGTAAGGTTTGTTCAACAACAAAATAATATGAGAAAGACCCGTAGATATTCAAGATATCATTCCCTTGCAAATTACATTGCCAGAACTGCTCCTTTGAAACTGATACACTACCCACTGACAAAACAGGGGCACATACATTTCTTTCCCTATCGAAAACAACTTCTTCTCTCTCATCCAATACTCTACATAATACTCCTACACCGTGTTACTTTTCGATAATGAACAATGGTGATAATTCTTTGAACAATTTTTTAGCATTTCAAGGCTTACCTGTAACTATAGATATGTAGAAGTTGACCTTGGAAAGATGGAGTATTTTCCACTTCTCTTTCACCCACAGCACGCAACTGAAATGATTTTTTAAACCAAGCCAACTTTACCTCTATACAACGAACTTTTCTGGAGCCCTCATCAAGTGGTTTTTCCTTTACTGCTTTCCTCCACAGAATTCACTCCAAGTCGCCACATGGAAAATGGTTTACATTCCGCTACCACTGTTCCTTTCTAACCATCTCGTAGTTTTTCCTTCTAGAACTAACAATAACTGTTGATAAGTTTTCACTTTTTTCCTAAACCATTGGATCAAGATCGGTTTTGCGTATTGCGCTAGTGTTTCTTATTTTTTCTAGTGTGCAGCTTTACTTAGCGTATCGTATCTTAGTCATATATTTTATTCGCTTTATTCCATAGCCATTGATATTTCTACCTTGTTAACCACTTCCGCTTCTCCATCACCACTTATATCATGCATATTTTTTCCCAGCGGATCCATTTTAAACCATAGATCTTCACACTCATAATTTTACACCTTCAGATTCTGTAACAAATTAATCAAAATGCACATTTTAATAGTCGAATCAAGACCATTAAACTTTGCCAATTTTATGTATCATTTTATCACTCCTCAATCACACATCTTCCTTAGCTACTTAACATAGAGGTGCTAACAACTGGCTCCAACTGGGGATGATATCCTCCCTGCGAGGTATCAAAGAACTCGTATACTAGGTGCCTGTCTCTAACGTTTTGTATCCAAAATCCCAAACTTTTTACTTTTCCCCTGATATATCTCTTCTTAAAATAAAGAAAAATGGCTTACCTCCTAAATCTTAGGGCCTTCAGTCTGGGCTTCAAAAATATTCGGTTCACCATCTGTACTGCTTTCAAGAAAATAAATATTTACAAACTATGGTACAAATTTTACCCTCCACCTTAGGACAGGTAATGCTTAAAAAATATTCCATTGACAGGGTTACTCTCCAAATAAAGCCCATTCGGATACTCCATAATAAATTCATTTTCCCCTCGGTGACCTGCAATAACATAAGGACCTATCCACATGTGGTCAAATTTTCCATGTTTGTCTTCCTTAGGAGCATCCCATTTTAATACCAGGTCATCAATTTGGAATTGTTCTTCTTTCACCCTTCTATCAAAAGTATTTTTAATTTTTTCCTGGTGTGTCTACACTTTTTCATAGGATTTATTCCTTTGCTCCTCTAACTCGATGATTTGGTTTATTCTTCTCTACATGTGTTTTGGTTCTTCCTGTTGCTCCTAAAAATATTTCATAACCGGAACACCTAATGGTGCTGGAAAAATGACTTCGGTTCCATATACTAATTGAAAATGAGACTTTCCAATCGCTCTTTTAGTACTAATCCTGTCAGCCCATAACCATATTTAAGTTTGGTGTGCTATGCTCTCTTGTTATCTTCTAACAAATTCTTGATAATCCTTACCAGGATCTTATTAGAAGACTCAGCCAATCCATTTCCCTGTGGGTAGTAAGCAGTTGAATGATTTAAGCTGATATGATATTTATGACAAAAATTAATCATCTTTTTTTATTTAAAAGTTGCTGCATTATCAGTCACTATTATTCTAGGGTACCCAAACCTAGCCAATATATTTTCTTCAAGAAAATCCATAATTACTATCTTAGTAGCTCTCCTGGTAGGTATTGCTTCAATCCATTTTGTGAAATAATCTGTGGCCATCAGAATCCATTTATGTTGTCTTGAAGAATTTGGGTTTATTTATCCAATGAAATCCAAACTCCACTGCTGAAAAGGAGCTTCTACTATTATTGGATTAAGAGGGAGGGGAATTACCTTTCTTTTACCATAAAAAATATGGCATTGATGACATGTGCTAGTTTCTTTATACACGTCTGAAAATAATGATGGCCAATAGAAACCTACTCTCAAAATTTTATTTGCTGTCACCTTCCAAGAATGATGTCCTCCACAATCTCCTTTATGGAATTCTTTTACTATATGTCGGGATTCATTTTCTGTAAGGAAATTAAGTAACACACCTCCTAGATCCTTCCAATAAAGGTATCGATTTAAAATACAAAACTTAGCAGCTTTCAACTTCACCGATCTTGCTCTTGTTTTACTCAATCCTGCAGGAGCTTGTAAATTTTGAAGAAAATGAACAATATCAGAATACCATGGAGATGTAGCAAAGTCAATCATTACCTCCACCCCTGTATCCAACTGATGAGATTGACTGGAAAAGAAATTCAACTATAAAGATTCACAGTTTGAATATGTCAACATTTTTTCCAGTCCTTGTCCTTTAATCAACTTGGTAGGTCTAGTATCTATGTCATACTCCAGTAATGTCGCTATCCTTTTTGCCCTTCTTCCTTCTAGGTTAGGTTGTTTGAGAATTCCTTTTACTGCACTGGTTGGAACATGAGCAATTACATGTGAATGAAGAATATACACCCTGAAATATTTCAATGCTTTAACCAAAGCATATGTTTGGTTCTCCATAATATCATATTTTAATTCCCCATCTCTTAGCATCTTGCTGAAAAAGAATATGGGTTGCTCCATGTTCTCATTATTTTTCTGTAACAAAATTACAGCAATAGTATGTTCTGAAGCATAAGAAAATAGCAAGAAATCTTTAGTGAAATCTAGAATCACCAACACAGGAGCCTCTGAAATAGCTTGTTTTATTTCTTTAAAATATTTTTTATCCTCCGCTATCCATTTTATCTCATGACCCTTTTTCAACATAATTGTGATATTCATTAATATTTCAGCAAAAATGGGAATGAACCTTCTCAAAATATTTACCTGTCCCAAGAATGATTGTATTTATTTTTTATTCCTTGGTTCTCCTACCTTCAAAATTTCACTAACTCTATCAGGATCAATTTTTATTCCATCTTTCGAAATTATGTGGCCCAACAATTTTCCTTCTCCCAATGCGAAATTTGATTTCTTTGGATTCAATGATATACGAAATTTCCTGTATTTTATGAATTTTTTTTCCAAATGATGCATATGCTCTCTATCAGACCTTGAATAAACTGTGATGTCATCCATATAAATTACCACAAATTTGCCTATTTCTCCTACAAAAGCAATATCCATGGCACGCTGGAAGGTAGCCCCTGCATTCATCAAACCAAAAGGGATTTTTGCATACATAAAAGTGCCCCATGGCATGGTGAAAGTAGTCTTCTCTTAATCTTCAGGTAACACCATAATCTGATTGTATCCTGAAAAGCCATCCATCATTGAAATTATTTCTGCTTCGATCACTTTCTGCAAAATCTGATCCATCTTCGACAAAGGATAATTATCTTTCATAGAGACCTTATTCAAATTCCTGAAATCTATGCAAATCCTTATTTCTCCATTTTTCTTTCTAACGGGAACTAAATTAGCAACCAATATTGAGAATATTAAAGTTACAATGATTTTGGCATCAAATAGTTTTTTAGTTTCCTTCTCAATAACTGGTAACAGCTTTGGATTTATACTTCTGATCTTCTGTCTGAAAGGTTTTTCTCCAGGTTTGATTGGAATAGTATGTTGTATTATTGAAGTATCATATTCCTTAAGTTCCTCATAACTCCAAGAAAATAGATCTGCATACTTTTTCATCAAATTCACATATTCTTCTTTTTCTTTTGCAGGCAAGTTTTTCGACAGCTTCACAATCTTTGGATTCTCTTTTGTACCAATATTTATATCTTCAATAGCATTATTAGCAGGTTTTACTTTGGGATCTTTAGCAACATCATTCTGATCAAAAATTTTCTCTAAAGGGATCAAAGCTCTTGGTATAAAATTACTTTTCAATTGAATGATATCCTTTCCTCCTAAAGTTCCCTTCAATTTTTCAGTACTAGTCTTTTCTTCTTCGTTTTCTTCAACATCTTGGAAATTTTCACTGTTATCATTTTTAGCATCAATATGAGTGTTTACAAATTCACCAGACAATTCCAAAAATATTTTTATCTGCATATCATCCTCAAATACCTGCCAATATTTAGAATTATTAGCTATAGATGGTTTGTTTACAATGTCCACTTGATACTCCTTTTGACCAGCACTTGGGGTTTTAAATTTACCAGCATCAACCGCCAAAGAATAAGCTACTGTATTTTCATATCTAGGAACCACCTTAATTGTATGTTCTGTAAAATAGTTACCAAACATGTCCCATACTTAATTTCTATAAGCTCTCATCCGGGGATGTCTGGTTTGATAATTGTCATTTACCTGGTTTATCACGAGCTCTAAATATCCCAAGACTCTTATCATTTGTGCTCCCAGATATTTCAATGCATGCAACCCAAGTAACAAAGCTTAATATTCAGCCACATTATTCATGCATTCAAATGTTAACTTATATGATAAATCTTTAAAATCCCTGATAGGAGAAATTATACATACACCAGCACCAGTGCCAACCTTTGCCATAGATCCATGAAAATACATAGTCCACAAACCATCTCTTTTCTGTTTCTTTTCCAAAGCATTTTGTTCTATTACTCCTTCTTTATTCTTTTTATATTTCATTTGCAATGTAGACTCCAAATCACACGGGACAGTATCATTAAAGAAAATGGAAGATCCCAAATCAGTATCGACAGCATATATATGATAAATTTTGGGTCTATCCTAACTGCTCACTACATAAGGAGTTCTCTTCTCACTGTACAACCTCCTACTCCCATATTGGACAGGAATAGTAGCATATGATATGTCCATTTGTAAACTACCCTTCAACTTTGAAGTCCAAGACCTTGATAACCATATTCCAAATTTTGGTGGAATTTATGCCACCACAACATCCATTACTACTATTTTAGTTGGCAATTTATTCAAAGATACTACCATATCTTTAATTAGACCGAGACATCTCACCCTCTTGGAATCAAAAGAATACAAATCTTTGTAAGGTCTTGTCACTTCCAATCCCATACTTTCAACTACTCCTTTTGGAATTAGATTATGTGATGCATCTGAATCTAACATTGCATTATGTACCACCATATCATGCACATTCAAACTCAAATAAAAAGAAGGAACTTCTTCATCATCTATACTTTCAACTTTTGACCCAAATGAAATAGTAGGATTATGATCTGTCAACTCTAAAATGTTAGACTAAAACTCTCCTTGACCTTTAACCATCCTTTTTATCGTATCCCTGTACTCATTATTTCTCAACAACTCATTAAAATGAACAGAGACTTTCAACTTAGAAAGTTCATTCTGCAAATTGAAAATAGAATTAACTCTCTCTACATCTACTGGTACCACTTGTTTTGTTCCTTTTACTTTTTTTATTTTATTCTCAACTTATTTATTTACAATAGGATATTTTTTTATTTCCTTTCCTTTTTCTGTATTTAATGAATTGGTAGAAGGTTGGTTTGAATTTAGCCTCCCTTTATTTAAAACTACCTCTCCGTTTCTCAATCTGATCTTCCTTTGTACATCATCCATAGTGTTAGCACTAAATTTAGTTTTGTCGGAATTGGTCTTATTACCTTCAAAATTTTAATTTTTCATGGGTGATTGAGTTGGCTTCCAAAGTTTTCTCATTAAGCTATTTCCAAGTTGGCAAAGAAGAGAAGTTAAAGGAATTTTAGGTAAAAAGAGAAATAATTTTTTCACAAGTGGAGAAAAATGTTTTATTAAATTTTGAATCAAATTTATAAAATGGGTTTTATAAACCTATTATTTTATTTATATTCAAACTTATATAGTTTTGGATATTTTTTCCAAAGTCAAAATCGGCCTCTTATTCACCAAACCAAGTCTTAATGAAGGTTTAAGCACTAAACAAGATTTATTACCTTTCTTAAGGTATAATCAAACCACTAGAACATATAACAATCCAATTCCTAATGTAAAAAGTGAAAACTCATCAACGGGTATTAGTGTTTCCGGAGAGTAAAGTTGTGAGGTGGTTAAATTGGAAAGGTGGTAGCGGAATTTTAAACCACTTTCCATGTTGTAACGTTAAGTGAATTCCACGGAGAAAAATGGTTTAAGAAAAACAACTTAGTGAAGGCTCTGAAATAGACCATTATGTAAAGTTGGCTTGGTTTTTAAAAAGTTATTTCATTTGTGTGCTGGGAACGAAAGGAAGGAGACAGTCTGCCATATTTTCAACGTCAATTTTTACATGTTTACAGTCATAGGGAAAATAGTGAAGATAAAGAATCTGATCAAGGAGATGGAAATTGATTTTAATAGAGCAATAAAAGGGAAGCCACCACTCAAGAATGTAGAAGGGAATCCCAAAAATAACATCAGCCCAGAAGTGTTGCAGAAATATATATAGCGAGAGCATTCGTGAAGGTATTGGTATGTGTTTAAAGTCTTACAAACAGAATTTACAATGGAGAGTGTGCCAAAGCTTGGGATTATTCAAGTGTTTTGAGACACTATTAACAAATATGGATACCTTGATCAATCAATTCATGGAATTTCTCTTACAGTAGATTATATTACAAGGATATGTGCTATATGTTCTTTATTTATGAATTACAGTTAAACAATTCAAGGTTTAGAAGCAACAGAGCATATTTTTTTTGAAAATGACTGTTTTAGTCATTTTATTCAATGACCTGTTTCCAGCAAAAAAAGAAGAATTTTCAAAACCTAAAAGAGGTTTTTAATCACAACATTTTGTTCTAAAATAAAGTCTCTCAATGTTTACCCAAGTACTACATATTGGGAGAAGCAAAGTCATCTTCATAGAGAAAATGTTCAGATGTAAAAATGACTGTTCTAGTCATCAAATTAAAATAATTGTTTACATCCAATTAAGATGATTTTTTAGAAAATGAGAGATTATTTTATTCACAAAATATCTATCCACAATAACCTCTTTCAGTTTTCACACAGGTGCTATGGTTTTGTAGCAACAAAGTCAGTTGTATAGGTCATTTTTCATGTTTTCCAAAGGACTATTTCAGTCATCAAATTCAAATAATTGTTTTGGACAAATGGAATTTAATTTGACACAAATGGGAGAGGTTTTTATTCCTAACAGGACTATAATAAAAAACCTCTTTCATTTTTTACACAGGAATCATAGGTGTGGAGAATTTAAAAAATCTTCACAAGTCATTTTTCCAGAAATCTAAAATTTTATTACTTAAGTCATCAGCTTCAAAGGAATATTTCGAGGATATTGAGATGATTTTGGAGAAATGAAGACATGGGTTTTGTTGGGAACATGTCAAGTTATAAAAACCTCTCCCATATTTCACACAAATATCATCATTATAGATATGCATGAGAAACGTTGTTGTAACTGTTTCTATTTTTATAGTTTAGTTAGGTTTTGAATTCAAAGTTAGGTAGAGGTTATTATTGTATAAATTAAAATGTAATTGATAGTTTTAGAGGGGATTTTTCAAGAGAAGAGAGACTCTACATTTTAATGGCTTCATGTTTTCAGTAAATGAATGAAATTTTCAAAGGAGGAGTGTAAAATCTTTTTCATGTCAGAGATTCTTGTGCCATCTTTTTCTTCAGCAAGTAATTTCTTTATCTCATTGTTTATCATGTTTCCCGCTCCATTTTGTATTTGATTTCATGCTTGAGCATTAGTTTTTATGGGCTAGAATTCATCCTGCATGCTCTAGGTCCATTTTTCAAGCATTTTCAAAATATTTTCTTCTAAAGTCTTGCAGAATCCACCCTAGTTAGGTGCTCTGTTTGATGGAATGTCTCCCTTTGTCTACTAATAAAACTACTATTACCTCAAGACTGAGGAAATGGTGCCTACCTTGCCTCTGTTCATAAACTTTCAAAACCCTACCTCTTGCAATCTATTTAAGATCTGATTGTTGACTCCATTGCCCAATGGTCTCCTCAATGACTGTCTTACCAAGTCTTTTAAAACAAACTTGTCCTATTTGTCCCATCAGAAATCTGACCATCTGATTGTCTTTGATTGAAATATCATGAGTATAAAAGCTTTGTAAATAGAGAGAGATCCCTCTCTGATTGTATTAGGTCAGAAATACATTCTAAAGTGGTTTTTGTTGTTGCCTTTGGAATTTACCTTTGCAACATGGGTACATTCTGAGTGTTAACACATAGCATGTAAATAACCCCTCTGATATTGCTCTGACTCCCTTTCAAAATCCTCATTTCCATCTTCCTGTGAAAACATGTGATGCTCTTCTTCAGTAATATATATCTCTGAATCTAATTCCCCAAAAAGATGAATTTCATTCTCAGCACGATCTTCTTCATCTGCAACATAATTCTCAGGGAAAGGTGTTTGAATATGTTACTCTTCTTGATTCCTTGGGTTTCTCATATCTCTTTTCCTGTTTTGTGGAAGCATGGGAGGATTTGGCCTTCTAAAATTCAGATTTCTGATTTGAGGATCAGCTTGTTCTCTATTGAATGATCTATTATCCATAGTCAATCTATTCATTAACTTCACCATTGTCTTCAACATCATTTCAAATTTAATATCAGTAGTAGAAGAAGAAGTAGAAGGAATATTTTCTTCTCATGTTTTCCTCCTATCAATGTCTCTTTGTTTCATCTTTCCACTCACCATCATGTTTGCTTCCACTTCTAAAGCATCTGTAAACATGGCAGCAAGACTTGTTGATTTTCTCTCCCTTAATGAAAAAAGAAAAGTCATTATCAAAGGACCCAACATAATGAAGTTTGGCAGCAACTGCAGAAGGTTTTATATCTTCTGGAATGGAATTATAAACTCTCATAAACTAGCTTGAAAATTCATGAACATATTAAAAACCTCCTTTCTCGAGACTATTGTATTCGAACAAAGCTGCAAAGGGATCTGTTTGTCATCCCACCTTTCTAGAAATGCATTCTGGAAAGCTTGAAAGGTGAGGATAGATGCAACTGGAAAATATTTAAACCATTTCTTCACTTCCCCTGATAAACTTTGAGCAAACAACCACATTTTAACATCCATATAATCGAATTCCTCCAAGTCGGCAAAATCTTTAAATTTAGCTACATGCTGCTTTGTTGTTATGCCTCCTTCTCCATTAAATAAAAAAAATTATCTGAGAATAATTTTGGAGAAGATCATGCAATACAGTAGGTAAACGTAAAGGAGAAAATATGACTACCATTGGTCTAGGTGGAATTGGTGGGACTGAGGAATTTTGAATATTTTGAATAATATGTGCTTCTTCAACTTTTTCATACTGTTGAAGATATCTCCAAAGGGAATCAAGTATAGAAGATTCTAATCTATGAGGCTTGAATTCAACGTTTTTAAGATCAGACTCAGATTTAGATTTCAACAAACCCTTTTCAACATTAATTTCTGATTTTTTTATCAAAGATGCTATGAAAATTTTGAGAAGATGATGCACCAAGCAGAGAAATATCTACTTTTTCTTTGTCTTTTTTATTAAATAATTTTTATGGATCCTCCAAACTTCATAAAAATTCAGTATCAGAATTACCTCATGTATGTCTTTTCGAAGCCAGGATGTCCATTGAAATCTTGAAATAATTTTAAAACTGGAATCGCCAGGGAAAATATACAACCTTCTTTACTGACAAAAATTCTTGTTTTCCCACATAAATATTTTCTTAATCTTTATAAACCTTGTCATTCCTCCCAGGGCTGATTTGCACCTTCATCCCTGGTAACGGCACCAATTTGTTATCACTCAAAATATACCTAAGGTTGTGAAAGACAAATCTCAAGGTAACAACAAAAACCACTTTAGAAAGAAACTGGCTTTTCTTTCTGGAGAGGGATCTCTCAGATATAAATTTAACAAGGCCAGATAGTGGAATCACTACTTTAACTTATGCAGATGGTTGAAACAACACTTATAACCATTGAGCAATGGAGTCAAACAGATAAAGAAAATGTAGAGTTTTATACACAGAATCCCAACAAAGGCAAGATAATCATCCAGTCACACTCATTCATTGATTTTCAGGCGAATAAGAAAGAAACACGAACAATCCATCAATATAGAGCATCACAAGATGAATTCCATATCAACTTTAGTAGAAATATTTATGAAATATCTGAAACAATAGCAAGAGCATAACAAGTATGAATTCTGAAACTATTAAATACTATGTTTATATATGAAGAAAATAGAATGGAAGGTAAGCACTCAGAAGACAATCACATGGAAAGAAGGCACTGACTGTAACATAAACAACACAAGAATCTTTGAATATCAACCAGCATTCGGCTTTGTTATTTATTCAAAAATCATAAGTTCTCAAAAACATCAGTCCAAACATATGGGTTCCAACCCCCAATACATCAAATAAATTCAAATATATACAAAGATAACTTCTTACCAAGAAGATCAATAACCGAATAATATGTTAATCAAAGTTTTTGTAACCATATCCCTAATAACTAGGCATAAAAACTACATCCTTCGATTCAAACAACAAATTGTTTGATTATAACCAACTTAGTGACTTGCAAAGTATCCCGAATAAGCAGCTCCATGAAGTGCAACACCTATTTTCAAGGATGAACTATGTACATGGTCTTCCCGAATCTCTCCATGATCCTCCATTGTTCTGCATTTTGGGTGTTGTATTCTGTCATCTCTCTAATGGACACCTCTAGATTCACATAAGCTTCATAAGATACTGCACGCAATCCTCTCCTAATGATTACAAAAATTTGCAATATTTCGAAATCCTCTATCAATTTTTCTACAATGATCTTTCCAGTCAACCCTTTAACTAAATCTTCAAACTTGGAATGGTCCATGTGATTTTGTACTAGCAAACTATGATAATGCTACTGAGAAAATAACCTTCCTTCATCGTCCCAAAAAGAAGGGAGGCTGTCCTCAAATAGATCATTAAAAGCAAGCCTAAAATCCTTTATCTGTGAAGACATTGTATTAGCCTTATCATGCACCACTTTCATAAGTTGATGTTTGATAATAAACGTGTTTGCCCATAGCACAATTGCTACTCTGTCTTTAATCCTGATGTCCTGCAATTTCTAATATGTTAGAGAATTCAAGAAGTTTAAAGCATTGTGAGTTGTATTTAAAGGCTTCTTTTCCATGGTCTCGTTTGCCAACTTCAATCTTTGAGTAGCTAAATTGACTAGTGCACTTTCATCATCAATAAAATTTAAATAGTGCCTAAACTTTGTGATTTCCACAGATAATGGATCCCAAATTAAATGTTTAGCACCTTGTAGAGGATATTTTCCTATACTTTTTTCCTTTAACTCATTGAACTTTTTCTGTAATTGGATTTTATCACTCAATGTTTTATTCTTCTATTCAATGTTCCTAGCCAATTCTAATTTAATTTTCTCATTTTCTTCCTTTAATTCTTTAATCTCCACATCCTTTAGACTTACCTGTGACATAGGAACTAACAGATCATTTGTAGAAAATTCACTTAATGGTCTTTCAATATTCACAAGAGGTAAATCCTTGTCAACAGGAGTTTGACTCATAAGTTCTCCCATAATTTCTTTTTCATCATTCTAATTCTTTTTTAACTTCGAAATCTGGGCCATCAGTTCATCTCTTTCCACTTCCCATTTGTTTTTCTCTTCTTGCAACTTCAATGATTTTCCTTTGTAGTCCATCATCTCTTGATAAACTTTATTTTTTTCTTCCTGCAGTGAATAATTTTGGGGACTGAGCATGTTCAACATTTGGGATTTTAAGCTTCTTTTTCAATACCTGAATGGTATTGTCCTTTTCTTCTAAAATATTTTTTGTTCCCTACACATTTCCTAGTTCGGCTCTTAAGCTTACAACATCTCCCTACAACTTTTTAATTTGGATCAAATTTGCTTTATTTTCCACCTTCTCATGCTTCAATTGGACTTGCATCTTATCTACAAGGGACTGCAATTTATTAACTTTCATAATAGCATGTAATAAATCAGAGTAAATAACATCTCTAGTCTGCTTATGGAGCTGTATCTTATCGGGGACACTAATTTTATCTAACTTCACTTTCATTTTAGATACTTTTTTTATAACTAACCACAACGAACTTCAAGGTATTCCTCTCTACGTCTTGAGTAGAAATCATATATGTCTTTTGATTTATTAGACTTCCAACTCGAGGAAACAAATTTCTAGTTTCCTTTGATGACTGCATTTGTTTTTCAGCATAACTTGACACTAACTCTGCTTTGGATTTGAAACAGAAATTGGGTTCTGCACTACCTTCTCCTCTTAAGGAATAATGATGCATCTGTACAAACTTCTTCGGGAACAAGATCATTTTCTTTGAATCCTATGAAACTATTTCTTCTGAAACTTGATCATCTTGAGGGTGTGTTTTGATCTTTTTATGTGAAATGTTTTCATCCACATCCATGCCATCAGTTTCAGAAAGACTCTTCTTATTCA
Organism: Pseudotsuga menziesii; assembly: GCA_001517045.1. Taxonomy (NCBI): domain Eukaryota; kingdom Viridiplantae; phylum Streptophyta; class Pinopsida; order Pinales; family Pinaceae; genus Pseudotsuga; species Pseudotsuga menziesii. The sequence continues at coordinate 63,054 of LPNX010112306.1, read as the reverse complement.
AAATGCTAGGATTATCAGGTGCTTGAACCGCTGTAGTCAACTTGTTGCTCCTATCCTCATCAATTTCTGAATTTTCTTCAAAATAAGACAAATTGGCTATTTTATCTAAGCCTTCAACAATTTGATGATTGAATGGTTTATTTTTGTTTGACTGCTTCCTCTGAGAAATAATGTGATGTGGATCATAATTGATTCTTTGCTCCTTTTGGAAATCCATAACTTCTAACAACTTTTCTATAACCAACAGGGCGCTTTTATTTTTTAAAATAAATGGACCAACATTAAGAGGAAATTTAACATTGGAAGACTTTTTGAATTCCCCAAAATGCTCTTCTTCCGCACATAATCTCTGCCTCATAAACTCAAGCGCAAATATTCATGGAGTCAGAAAAACAAGTAACCTATATGGTTCCTTAGTGAATATGTTATCCAAATTTTTGTACCATAAGTTGGGTTACATGAGGATCTTCCAGTTGACAGACTTGATCAAAGTCTAACTCTAGTGTATCAGTCGATCTGTCTGCTTATCTAGCCAATATTGGCTAGTCACTTTTTTATTTGAATAATTTTGACCATGGCCCCGCGGGGTTTGTAATAAAATGTGCTAGTAGGATATTTTTGAGTGGTTCGGTCTCCTGAGACGTAGAATTTCAAATAGGGTATTCCAGGGATTTTTTTTCCCGTGACAATTATGCTCTGCCTTCAGCCGAGTATAATTGACGAGGTTTTCTCCTGCTTCCTCCAAAGCTGGAATGCCCGATGTTGAATTCTGGGCCTTGGGGGGTTATTAGAGCCCAACTGAGTGTTATAAGCCTACTAGACATTATTTAGATAGATCATGGTCATGTCCTAATTCATCTGGACACATGAAAAAATTTTGAATTTTTTTTTTTCAAAGAGTGAAAATTTATTTTTTTAATTTTAATTACTTTTCCTAAGTTTTTTGGGTTAATTTTTCCATAAATTAAATGGAAAAAAAAACCATTCGTGATCTAGACTCCGAATTCAGTGATTGATGGCTCTAACCTTAAGCCAAAAATCATTCTTGATCAGCCAGCCAGTTAGAACCAGCTTTCAGATCAGCAATAGGACACATAATGCCTTTTTACTCAAAAAAGTCAGTTTTGAGTAAAAAAATGATTTTGAGTAACAAAATGATTTTTTATTAAAAAATGATTTTTATTAAAAAAATGATTATTTTGGAGAAAACTAAAACTCTCCAAATTAATCCAAATTCAGTAAAATAAAAGACTAAATGACATCTCATGAAACACTTATGATGATTGGAGTTATCATAACTCGTCTTCAGTCATCATTAAGAGAGCAATTAATTTCTTATCAGTTATCAGACATGTCATCTCCAGCTAAAGATGAGATGGAGAGCTCTCATTGATCTGGTGATTTGATCAAGGTGAAGACTAAATCTTACACCATCAGTAGACTTCCTAGACCTAACAAAGTAGGTTTCCAGACCTAGCAGGCAGCTTTCCCATGCAACAGGGTTGGTTTTTTGGTTTTAGGGTTTTAGCACTCTCTCATTTGTTAAATAGAGGCTCTTTCAGCTCTATTGAGGATGGATTTTGGTGTAGATAAACTCTGGTGAAACTTTTGTAATTGCTTGTTGCTTCTATGCAACCATTGGAATAAAATTAAGGCTTAGGAGGCTCATGTGGTGTGATTCTTTGGATGATTGCACTTGATGGATGAGGTGATGTTGTTTTAATGCCTTTATTTCCTGTTTATTTGATATTATAATGTTATGCTTTAGAAGGATTCTGTAAGCACATAAGAACAGGTATTTGTGGTTTGCAAGTTAGTTGTTTATTGATTTACTTTTAGAATTTAAAGAAGAGCATTTTTTTTTCAGTTGTAGTTCATGCTCTTCTTTATTTTAATTTGTGAACAATACATGATCTAATCTTTGTATGGCAAGTCCATGAGTGTTATTTTGCATATCCTTCCATCCAACCAAGTAGAAGTTCGAACTCAGCTACATCTTCTTTTCTTGGAGTCAAGTACACTTTTTCGGTAATTGCATGCTTCATGAGATCCAAGTGCTTTAAAAAGATCCATAGGTTTGACCATTCTCTCCTTGCTTTTATTCATCATTCAAATTAAAAAATCTTTATTTTCTTGGGATTAGGGCACATTTAGGCTAAAGTGAACATTCATTCACTTGGCCTTTTCCCTGGTTGGCTTCCCTATGCTTTATTTTCAGCCTTTTAGGCATTTTATTTGCAGCATTTCCTTCCTTTTGTTCGCTGTCCACTTTTCCCCACTTTTGTACCTTTTGGACAGCCCTCTTTTGCCCTAATTCTTCACTTTTTGCAGCCCCTTTCCATCCTCTTTTTGGGTCATCTTTTGGGCTGTATTTTCAGCCTTTTAGGCCTTTTATTTGTAGCATTTCCTTCCTTTTGTTCGCTGTCCACTTTTCCCCACTTTTTGCCCTTTTGGACAGCCCTCTTTTGCCTCTTTGTTTCCAATTTTTGCAGCCCTTTTCCATCCTTTTCTTCAACCATCTTTTGGGATGTACTTTCATCCTTTTTCACCCTAATTTTGCATCCCTCTTTGTCTGACTTGTAGCCCTGTTTCTCACTTAGTTTCCAGCCTTCTTTTGACTTGCCTTTTGCTCTCTTTCCACCCCTCTTTCACCCCTCTTGCCTTGCCTTTTTCTTGCCTCTTTTCTTCCTTCTTCTTGGTGAGTTTAGGTAAATGTTTTGAGCTAGTTTATAGATTAAATTTCAAGTTATTTTTGATCAAATAATATCATAACAAGTGTGTGTCTAGAGCTCTTAGATTGCAGACAGGTGAAGGAGAGAGCAAAGGCTACAAACGAACAAGGAGTGCAAAAAGAACAAAAAGACTGTTATCCCTCTTCTTGCATCCCCTTCTTTCCCCGTTCTTCCAAGAAGCAAAGAACACATAATCATTGTAAAAGATTAATAAAAAGAGCTGAGTGGGAGGAGGTCTCCTTCCTTTTCTACTTCCCCTATTTTGGGGAAGTGTGTCTTGTGTTCATTTTCATGATTTACTTAGTATAGTTTTTATTAAGCAATTAATTTAGTTCTTTGATTAGACTTAGTTTCATTCTTACTAATTGCTAGATTCATCATTGCTTGTTGGTATCTTGTTATAAATTGTTAAATCATAAGAAGAACCAAAATCTCTTGAATCTCAGCATAAGGTGGATCAAGAGTGCTCTCTGTCAGAGAGTTTTGATCAACCACCTTTCATATTAATTATTGTGTTTGTTTAATTCAAATCATCCATAAGTAAGACTCTTGAACTCGTAGAAACACAAGTCAAGAGCACTCTCTATCAGAGAGAACCTTAGGTTTGCACAACCCCTGCATTAGTATCATCTAGATTAGCTAAGTCTCTTGAACCACTGTCATAAGACGAGGTCAAGAGCGCTCTCTGTCGGAGAGTGTTAATTAATTAACTTAATAAAATTCACAACTCAGACCCCTTTATTTTATTAACCCCCCTCCCTCCTTGTCGGAGTATGCTCTAACCGATCCTTGATCGGAGTACCGAGAAATAGCACTGGATCTTTAAACCCCACAAGAGTAACCTAATAACACTTAAACACCTTGTAACCAATGCACTAACGTTGTATGGATTCTTCCAAAGTACTTCCTAGTAGAGGCACCGAAACCTCCTGCTATCATAGATTCTCAGCTAGATGGTCACTTGACAATATCATCCTAGGATACTGCATGGGGGCTTCACTTGTTGACCAATATCCTATCACGTTAGTTCATATTGTTGGTTTTAAAATTATTAAAAATTGAACCAATATATTGCAGGTATTGGGGGGATGAGGGGTTTAAGGTGGGGGTGGGTAGGGTGGTTTATAAGGATTGAGGTATAAAATGGGGTGGGGAGGAGGTTTTAAGTATTGGGAGGGATTTTCAACAAAAATAGTTTGGGTATTCTTTAGAATCCCACGATCGCACGTGCTATGTGAGATGTTCACTAAGTGAAGTCCCTGTGGGATACTAGGAGGGCCTGACATGTCTTAAATGGAGGAAACTTAGTAGAGTCTCCTAGCTTTAACAAACCTTCATTGACACCCTAATCAAGAGCATTCTTTAAAATTCTTAAAATCTACCAAGAGCACTTGCAAAAACTAATATTCACTAGCTTAATTCCTAGACTTTATTTCACGGATTTATTTGACTCCATAAGGCATTATTCCTTCATTATAATTGAGTAATCTTCTATCTTGATCAACTGTCTATGGTTTATTTTTGATGATTATATCTGACTGCTTAAGTAAAGTCTGGAATCTTTTGCTTATCTGTATGATCTCTTGCTAGCAACGTGGATTGCTTTGATTTATGTGTCACAATCATAAACTTAATCATTTCTAATCAGAAGTAACTCCTAAACAACACCCATCCACATCCAGAACATCTTAAAACTTAACTTAAACATTGAGCCATAGAAAACTCTTTGTTAGGGACTACCCCCCTTGGCTTCATTAGGAGTTAGCCTAAACGGAGGATTTAGGAGTAGGTGACAGTACCTAGCTCTGTGCTTTCCCCCAAGGACACACCTATCCCACTTTCTCAAATGAGGAGACATCTTTCAGAATATTTCTGCAGCTAGTGTGCAATTGGTAGACAACACCTTTTGGTGCCATTGCCAGGGACAAATATTTTTTGTTCCTTGACGACCTTTGTTTCTTTTATTTTTTTACCTTTTTATCCTTTTCGGTAGATTTTTAGTCCAATCACTCTCTGAAATTAGACTTAATTCCACCTGGCGACTCCACTGTCAGTTAACACCTCAAGGTATTCTACTAGAAGAAACTCTGTAGGTTTGGTCAATTTCATCCCTGACTCCGAAAAGGTCTTAAGGAGGAGATTAAACAAACTATCTTCTCGCAGGATCCTTGCAGAACTTGGATCTGAGTCTGTTTCAGACATCCACATTTTATTTCCTGAAAACACTAATACCACTGTTTCTGACATAATGGGCGGTTATTTTACCCAGCTTGAATTTTCTCAGATAGCAGGTCAACCCCATCGTCTTCCAGACAAAGCTATTGAGAAGCTCCCGATGTATACAGGCATTGATGCCATTACCTCCGCCATGCACCTTAGGAACTTTTCTAGGTGTATCAATGCTTATCTAAATGATCTGGTTAGCCAACATGATGACATGTCTATGAAGTTATTTGCTCTATCTCTGAATGGAAAGGCGGGCGACTGGTATAGCAATTTACCAGATAATTCCTTTAATAGTCTAGCATCTTTCAAAACTTCTTTCACCAACAAGTTCGGTGAAAAGAAAGAACCTCGGCATCAACTTGCGTCCTTGACCAACATAAAAAAGAAAGACACAGAAACAATGGATGAGTTCAATACTAGGTTCATGGAATTGTCAAATGCCATCCGTACTGAGTATGCCCCAACTAAACCAACCATCCTGGTCTATTACATTGAGGCACTTAGTGACAAAATGCAGTACCATATCAGAGACAAGGAGCCTGCTAACTTTCTCCAGGCTCAGGAGATGGCAATCAAGATTGATCTAAACATGCAGTCATCTGGTGAATCTAACCTCCATGGTTATTCAAGGTCTTCAACTCTGTTGAAAATCAGTGAACCAAAAGACAAGGATCCTTTATCAGCTATGAAGGATGCCTATGAAAAAAAAATGATGGAGATGAAGAAAAATATGGAGGAGGTAGAGTAGAAACACTTAGCACAGTTAAAATAAACTCAAAATAAGGTGATCACAATGGAAAGAACTCAAACTCAATACACTCCTAGAACCTTTCCTGCGAAGCCAACTTGGCAAAGAAAGCCTCCCAACCATGAGCAGAGTCCTCCTCATCAGCTAGAGGCTGCTAACATGGTTGAGCAGTATAAGCCATTTTGTAGGGCATGTAAAGACCTTCATGAAGAATCTTCTTGTTATTATGCATGCTATGTTCAGGAGCATGGTCACCCTAAAGGTTGTGGTTCTAAAGCATCATCAAGCGAGCATGAGTACATAAACTATGTAGATGACATGCATGATATTTCCGAAGAAAGTTGGAGAGAGACAAAACAATATTCAAGAGAGCCTGAATACATTAACATAGTTGGATAGCTCCATCCTATCACCATAGAAACCCGGGGTCAAGTTGAAGATTATAGTCAGAAATTGGATGATCTCACTAAAAAATTTATCACTAATCCTACTAATGAGCATAATAATGATAGTTTGGAAGGTTTACTACCTTGTGACCTTTTTTCTGAAGATGATGACTATGATCACGAGGAGGGATATAGAATCAGATGTGATACAAGTGAGGAAGATTCCCTTACATCTGAGATGGATGATAACTTTGAGACTTCAATTAAAAATCCAATCTTAGATGTTTCATGTGATGAGATTCCTCCATCCACTCCACCGGATGACAAATATTTGGAAAGTTGGGTCCCCTGTGATATCTTTGAAACCCGGCTTTTTAAAGAAGATGGTTTTGAGCAAAATGAGAAGTATAGACATGGACTTGATACCAGTGATGAGGCATCTCTCATATCCGACATAGATGGTGATGATGACTATTGGACTTTTATTGAAAATCCAACCTATGATACCTTTGAGAATATTTTTTAAAATCTCATCTATGATATGTCCAGCAAGGGGAGTTGTTCTTCTGATACTTATGAAAGTTATAAGGAAGAGTAGTCAAAGTTTTTATATGATCTGTCAGAATTGTATCTGAGGATTGGTAATAAGGATTTGAAAAAGCAGTGTAGTGAAGAATCAGATGGGATACAACTAGTTGAAGTTTTTTCTCAGCCATTGTCCTCACATATAGATGTTTTTTATTATGTTTTGGAGCACCTTGGGGCTTATACAACGAGTTATTATTTGGTAATCCTTGATGATCAGCATGATGGAGTAGTCGACCTACCGCATTATCCTGATTTGTATATCAGCGCTATCCATTCATGGATAGAAGAAGCCTACGCAAGCATCTACCAGTGTGGGAAGAAGTTTGATGACATTATTCATGCCTATGATTCCCCATCCATCCCGCCCATTCTGGATCATCACACAGGTTTGCATTTTCTGGAAATTGTGCCCTTTCTTTCGCTGGTAACCGAAGACAAGGAAAAACCTTTTTATATTAATAAAATGCTTAGATGGCTACACTAGATTTATGATTACACATAACCATTTTTATTTCCATGCTTAGAGTAGGAAAATAGGCTCCTTAAAGTGAGCATTTACTTTGGCATTTTTCTTTATGTACTTAAACATAAATAAAATTTTCAGTGAAATTTTTTCTTTGAATAAAGCAACTTTTGGATCATTGGCTCTTTTTCATGAAACTTGTGCTACTAAGGTTTTCTTTTCAAGTTGAGATCTTTTTACAGGATATGGAAACCATATATTCTGGTGTTCTCGTATGCTCTCCTTGCATAAGAGACTAGATCGAGCACACGTCCCGCAGTTGGAGCCAGATGTTATCCAACTTTTTGTACCATAAGTTGGGTTACCTGAGGAGCTGCCGTTTGCCAGACTTGATGAAATTCTAATTCCAGTGTATCAGTCGATCCGGCTGCTTATCTAGCCAATATTGGCTAGTCATTTTTTATTTGAATAATTTTGACCATCGCCCCGCGGGGTTTGTAATAAAATGTGCTAGTAGGATATTTTTGAGTGGATCAGTCTCCTAAGACGTAGAATTTCAAATAGGGTATTCCAAGGAGTTTTTTCCCCTTGACAATTATGCTCTTCCTTCAGCCGAGTATAATTGACGAGGTTTTCTCCCGCTTCCTCCAAAGCTGGAATGCCCGATGTTAAATTATGGGCCTGGGGGGGTTATCAGAGCACAACTGAGTGTTATAAGCCTACTATAAATTATTTAGATAGATCATGGTCATGTCCTAAGTCATCTGGACACATAAAAAAATTTCAAAAAAATCTTTTTCGAACAGTGTAAAATTAATTTTTTAATTTTTTAAATTTTAATTACTTTTCCTAAGCTTTTTGGGTTAATTTTTCCATAAATTAAATGGAAAAAAACCCGTTCGTGATCCAGACTTCGAATTCAGTGATTGATGGCTCTAACCTTTAGCCAAAAATCATTCTTGATCAGCCAGCCAGTCAGAACTAGCTTTCAGATCAGCAATCAGACACATAATGCCTTTTTACTCAAAAAAGTCAGTTTTGAGTAAAAAAATGATTTTTAGTAAAAAAATGGTTTTTAGTAAAAAAATGATTTTTATTAAAAAACGATTTTTATTAAAAAAATGATTATTTTGGAGAGAACTAAAACTCTCCAAATTAATCCAAATTTAGTAAAATAAAAGACTAAATGACATCTCATGGAACACTTATGATGATTGGAGTTATCATAACTCAACTTCAGTCATCATTAAGAGAGCAATTAATTTATTATCAGTTATCAGACATGTCGTCTCCAGCTAAAGATTGGATGGAGATCTCTCATTGGTCCAGTGATTTGATCAAGGTGAATAATGAAGCTTACATCATCAGTAGACTTCCTAGATCTAACAAAGTAGGTTTCCAGACCTAGCAGGCACCTTTCCCATGCAGTAGGGTTGGTTTTTTGGTTTTAGTGTTTTAGCACTCTCTCATTTGTTAAATAGAGGCTCTTTCAGCTCTATTGAGGATGGATTTTGGTGTAGAGAAACTCTGGTGAAACTTTTGTAATTGATTTTTTCTTCTATGTAACCATTGGAATAAAATTAAGGCTTTGGAGGCTCATGTGGTGTGATTCTTTGAATGATTGCACTTGATGGATGAGGTGATGTTGTTTTAATGCATTTCTTTCTTGTTTATTTGATATTATGATGTTATGGTTTAGAAGGCTTCTGTAAGCACATAAGAACAGGTATTTGCGGTTTACAAGTTAGTTGTTTATTGATTTACTTCTAGAATTTAAAGAAGAGCATTGTTTTATTCAGTTGTAGTTCATGCTCTTCTTTATTTCAATTTGTGAACAATACATGATCTAATCTTTGTATGGAAAGTCTATGAGCGTTATTTTTCATATCGTTCCATCCAACCAAGCAGAAGTTCGAGCTCAGCTGCATCTTCTTCTCTTGGATTCAAGTATGCTTTTCCAGTAATTACATGCTTCATGATATCCAAGTGTTTTAAAAAGATCCGCAGGTTTGACCATTCTCTCCTTGCTTTTATTCATCATTCAAATTAAAAAATATTTATTTTCTTGGGATTAGGGCACGTTTGGGATAAAGTGAACATTCATTCACTTAGCCTTTGCCCTGGTTGGCTGCCTTGTGCTTTATTTTCAGCCTTTTAGGCCTTTTATTTGCAGCCTTTCCTTTCTTTTGTTTGTTGTCCATTTTTCCCCTCTTTTGTACCTTTTGGACAGCCCTCTTTTTCCCTCTTTCTTCACTTTTTGTAGCCCCTTTCCATCCTCGTTTTGTGCCATCTTTTGGGCTATATTTTCAGCCTTTTAGGCCTTTTATTTGAAGCCTTTCCTTCCTTTTGTTCACTGTCCACTTTTCCCCACTTTTTGCCCTTTTGTATAGCCCTCTTTTGCCTCTTTGTTTCCACTTTTTGCATCCCTTTTCCATCCTTTTCTTCAACCATCTTTTGGGCTGTACTTTCATCCTTTTTCACCCTAATTTTGCAAACCTCTGTCTCTGATTTGCATCCCTCTTTCTAACTTAGTTTTCAGCATTCTTTTGACTTGCCTTTTGCTCTCTTTCCACTCCTCTTTCACCGCTCTTGCCTTGCCTTTTTCTTGCCTCTTTTCTTCCTTCTTATTGGTGAGTTTGGTTAAATGTTTTGAGATAGTTTATAGATTAAATTTCAAGTTATTTTTGATAAACTAATATCATAACAAGTGTGTGTCTAGAGCTCTTAGATTGCAGATAGGTGAAGGAGAGAGAAAAGGCTACAAATGAACAAGGAGTGCAAAAAGAACAAAAAGAATGCTATCCCTCTTCTTGCATCCCCTTCTTTCCCCATTCTTCCAAAAATCAAAAGACATATCATCATTGCAAAAGATTAATAAAAAGAGCTGAGTGGGAGGAAGTCTCCTTGCTTTTCTACTTCCCCTATTTTGGGGAAGTGTGTCTTGTGTTCATTTTCATGATTTACTTTGTATAGTTTTTCTTAAACAAAATTTAGTTCTTTGATTAGACTTAGTTTCATTCTTACTAATTGCTAGATTCATCATTTCTTGTTGGTATCTTGTTATAAATTGTTAAATCATAAGAAGAACCAAAATCTCTTGAATCTCAGCATAAGGTGGATCAAGAGTGCTCTCTGTAGGAGAGTTTTAATCAACCGCCTTTCATATTAATTATTGTGTTTTTTTAATTAAAATAATCGATAAGTAATACTCTTGAACTTGGAGAAACACAAGTCAAGAGCACTCTCTATCGGAGAGCACCTTAGGTTTGCACAACCCCTACATTAGTATCATCTAGATTAGGTCAAGAGAGATTTTTCTTGGAGAGTGTTAATTAATTAACTTAATAAAATTCACAACTCACACCCCTTTAATTAATTAACCCCCCTCCCTCCTTGCCGGAGTATGCTCTGACCGATCCTAGATCGGAGTACCCAGAAATGGAACTGGATCTTTAAACCCCGCAAGAGTAACCTAATAACACTTAAACATCCCATAACCAATGCACCGACATTGTAGGGATTCTTCCAAAGTACTTCCTAGTAGAGGCGCCGAAACCTCCCGCTATCATAGATTCTCAGCTAGCTGGTCACTTGACAATATCATCCTGGGATACTAGGCGGACCTGACATGTCTTAAACAAAGGAAACTTAGAAGAGTCTCCTGGATTTAACAAACCTTCATTTACACCCTAATCAAGAGCATTCTTTAAAATTCTTAAAATCTACCAAGAGCACTTGCAAAACCTAATATTCACTAGCTTAATTCCTAGACTTTATTTCATGCATTTATTTGACTCCTTAAGGCACTGGTCCTTCACTATAATTGAGTAATGTTCTATCTTGATCAACTATCTATGGTTTCTTTTTGTTGATTATATCTGAATGCTTAAGTAAAGTCTGGAATCTTTTGCTTATCTGTATGATCTCTTGCTAGCAACGTGGATTGCTTTGATTTACATGTCACAATCATAAACTTAATCATTTCTAATCACAAGTAACTCCTAAAAAACACCCATCCGCATCCAAAACATCTTAAAACTTAACTTAAACATTGAGCCATAGAAAAATCTTTGTTAGGGACTACCCCCCTTGGCTTCGTTAGGAGTTAGCCTAAACGGAGGAGCTAGGAGTAGGTGACAATACCTAGCTCTGTGCTTGCCCCCAAAGCCACACCTCTCCCACTTTCTCAAGTGAGGAGACATCTTTTGGAATATTTCTGCAGCTAGTGTGCAATCAGCGGATAACAGAATCCATACACCCTAAAAACAGTAAAATCTTTATACAGAAACCAGTCTCCTATTCTGTCCTCTAAGGAATACTGTAGCATAAGTTTCATTTCTTATAATACCCTTGGTAATACATCATCAAACAACAATTTATAAATCTTGGCCATAATTCTATTTACAAACTCAAACATGTTAATTTGTTTTGGAAGGTCTGGAGAGAAAATGGTGGACAAGAACTGCAATTCCGACACATTAGAACACAACAGCATGTTCAGTAAGTATGACTGATATCTAAAAAACCTGACTTTAGGGAATTTGACCAACTGGATATGGATAACCTCAGCTAGATACTCATCCATATTAAAACAACGGATTGAATGGGACTCGGGGTCAATTGAACTTATACTCAATAATAAACCTAAGACGACTTCGCTGATATGAATATCATTATCCAAACCTAGAATTTGAGTAACTAGGGACATGACCAAATGTACCTCTTTTTTTAAAATGTTAACATTGTATCGCAGAAAAAGTCCTAACGACTCACCACTTTTTAGAATATTGGATAGAAACTGGCATCTAACTTCAGTTCTACAATTTTTATACATTTCGAATAAGGCATGTTCATTCAAAAACTCACAGCTATTAGGGAAATTATCAGGCAGACTGAGTAACCCATGAGCAGTTTTCGCAACAACCTTACAAAGTATTTTCGACATGGTATGACTCATAATGAATCTTTTGGAAGGAGAGTAACTATTTGTGCACCACTCAAAAAATTTAGGAAATGGTAAGGTTTGTTCAACAGTGGTTCAACAACCAAATAATATGAGAAAGACCTGTAGATATTCAGAATATCATTCCCCTACAAATTACATTGCCACAACTACTCCTTTGAAACTGATACACTACCCACTGACAGAACAGGGTCACATACATTTATTTCCCTATCGACAACAACTTCTTCTCTCTCATCCAAGACTTTGCATAATACTCCTAAACCTTGTTCCTTTTCCATAATGAACAATGGTGACAATTCTTCGAACAAATTTTTAGCATTTCAAGGCTTACCTGTAACTGTAGATACGCATAATTTGACTTTGGAAAGATGGTGGACTGTCCACTTCTCTTTCACCCACAACACGCAATTGAAATGATTTTTTAAACCAAGTCAACTTTACCTTTATACGACGGATTTTTTCATAGCCCTTATCAAGTGGTTTTTCCATTACTGCTTTCCTCCGTGGTATTCACTCCAAGTCACCACATGGAAAATAGTTTACATTTCACTACCACTCTTCCTTTTTAACCATCTCACAGTTGTTCCTTCCAGAACTAACAATGACCGTTGATAAGTTTTCACTTTTTTCCTAAACCGTTGGATGAAAATTGGTTGTGCGTATTCGGCTAGCGTTTATTATTTTTTCTAGTGTGCACCTTTACTTAGCGAATCGTATCTCAGCCGTATATTTTATTCACTTTATTCCATAGCCATTGATATTTCTACCTCGTTAACCACTTCCGCTTCTCCATCACCACTTATCTCATGCATATCTTTTCCCAGCAGATCCATTTTAAACCATAGATATTCACACTCACAATTTTACACCTTCAGATTGTGTAACAAATTAATCAAAATTCGCATTTTAATAATGGAATAAAGACCATCAAATTTTTGCAATTTTATGTATCCTTTTATCACTCCTCGATCACACCTCTTCTTCAACTGCTTAACATAGAGGTGCTAACACAACACACTAGTGAAAACCTGCAGCAAAGCGGTCCTCCTTGAGCTGTACCAACTATGCTATTCATTCCCCTAATGTCTATTCATCATCCATTCCTGTCGCTGCTGCTATGTGCGAAATTGGGACAATATACTCCATAGGCATGACTGCCTCTTTCCTATACACCAATTTGAACATTGTCTATCCTTTCAATGTTTTTCAAGTGGTGCAATATGCCCACAAAACTGTTGGAATATTCAAAACCCAATAATCATGGTTCATGTTACATACCTTTGTAAGCAAACGTTCCAACACCTTGTTGAATTCTTCCACTGTCCCATTCGCTTGTGGATGATACGGGGTACTCTTCTTATGCTATATATGAAGTTCTTCTATCCATGCGTTGACTATCTGATTGATGAAGTGACTCCCCTAGTCGCTCATCAATATCCTTGGGCACCCAAACCGAGTAACAATGTTGTCAAACAAGAACCTCAGTGTTGTTGCAGTGGTGCAATCTATAATAGGTGCTGCATCCTCCCACCTTTTCAAATATTATGTCATTGTAATGATGTACCACACACCCATTCTCTTCCTAGGTGGGTTGATTGGTCCCATAAATTCCACATCCCATTTATCAAATGGTTGCAATGTCACCTAAGGTACCAGCGACATCTCATCCCTCCTTGATGGTTTTCCATTTTTTTGATAGAGGTTACAATTCCACACATATTTCATCACATCAGCATGTAGAGTGGGCCAAAAAAACCCTTTGAGGAGCACGTTCCTAGAAGTAGCTCGTCATCCATAGTGTCCACTGGCAATTACTGCATGTGCCTCTGCTAATATCTTCCCTTATTCATGTGGTAGGACACGTCACCATAAGACCTCATCTGGTCTTATTTTATAGAGTTGTCCAACGATCAACTAGAAATCCATGGCCTTAACAACCAACTACTTCTTCTGACTTGTAGTAAGCTCCTTTGGTGTGGTTACTGTCGCTAGAAACTGAACTATGTGCTCGTAGTACTCATTAACCATGTCAAATCAGAATAGTTGTGCATATGGAAACCTCTGTTCAATGTTTGTTGGCTCCTCACCTGTCTCAATCTGCGATAAGTGATCTGGGCCCGAATTTAAGTGACCCAAATTCACAATTATCTTGAAATCAAACTCCTGAAAAATAAGTAGTCAGTGGCATATCTTCCCCCCTAACATAGGATTATTGACCAGGTACTGCAAACCAGAATGGTCTGTGAACATATTAAAATGACCACCCAATAGGTAATTGTAAAAATTATGTAGTGCATATACCATCACCAGACCTTCCCTCTCTATGGTAGTATAAATCTTCTCCGTGGATGACAGCTTCTAACTAGTGAAAGCGATCAGGTGATCCAAATATCCTTCCTCTGGTTGGGCCAACACCACTCCCAGCGCAATTGATGATGAATCCACATGGACTCTGGAACTACTTATTCTAATCATGGAAAACTAATATTATTTTAGACTCCATCTTCACCTTTAATGTCTCAAAACTGCACGGACACTCCTGACTCCATACAATGACCACATCCTTCATGAGTAACCTCTCCATAGGTTCATTGATCACAGCATAACCTTGAATGAATTTGCAGTAATATCCTATGTGCCCCAGTGTCACTCTTAGATGCTTCGCATTGGTAGGTAGTGGAAATCTCAAAATTAGCACACTATTTGTGCGATTAAGCAATGGTCCTTTCTTGCAAATAATGTGTCCCAACAACATCCCAAATGGTGTGCAGAAAATACACTTCTTTGAGTTTAGTGTGATATGATGTTGTCAACATCGCTCCAACATCATTCACAGGCTCGCGAGATGGTCCCTAATCAATCCATAAACTGTCAAGTAATCCATATAAACTCGCAGAAACTTATGAATAAAATCCTTGAATGTGGCGACAAAAGACATGGAAAATATTGTAGGCGCATTCTTCATCCCAGATGGCATCATAGAGTATTGAAAACAACCCCATTCAATAACGAATGGTGTCTTGTGGAGATCCTTTTTTGTGATCCTGATCTAATGATAGCTAGAAAATCCATCTGTAGAGGAATACATTTCTTACCCACCCACTCCTTCTAGCACCTCATCAGTGAATGGTGTTGGAAATGGATCAGGAATACAAGAATCATTCAATTTTCTCAGGTCAACACAAATTTGAACCTCGCCTATATTATTATCTTGTACCATCATAGGACTGGTCCATTCCTATTCTTCAATCATCTCAATTATTCCAGCATCTAGAATTCTGTCGAGCTCAGCTTTGACCCTCTCCTTGTATCGTGGATTCAAGCGATACGACCATTTCCTTACTGGTTTCGCATCAGGCTTCGATGGGATATTCATTTCTCCTAAATATCCTAGTATTCCCTTCATCTCAGAAAATTTGGTCGAAAACAAATCTTAAAATTCATGTAATAGATCTGTAATCTTTCCCATGGTCTCTTCATCCCAGTAGTCCCCAATATTCACAAAATTTGGATTCTTCTCTATCCCAATGTTGACCTTCCTAATTTTTAATTGTTGATTCATTGGATCTGTCGGTACGTCAGGTGCTTCCACATATTGACTCCCTCTAGTCTATGGAATATTGATATTCCACAGATCGTCACCATCTTGAGGTCCTCCAGTCACATTATATCATTCCATCATTGATTGCATCAGACATTGTGCATGCGGATCCACCGAATATGAAACTGATACTTTCTTCAAAACAAAGTCACGGACGTGTTGTAGTGCATCATGAATAGTTGGATTTTTATTCGTGAAACTGAAGGTGGGAGTAAAACAGGTCGTTAACTCTTCCCAAGTAGTAATTTATCTACGCAACATGACTGATACATACCATGATCATGGAATCTCATCCAATGCATGGATAAAGGCATGGACCCACTCATCCTTTGGTCGCGATGCCCTCAAGGTCTAACCAATTAGATGGCCGCCATGATTATTCTTCCCACCATACCTTCTAGCATGGTACTCTTCTACATTACCAAAGTGAACTATCATCAATATTTGACACTGTGACCAAATAGTAATCGACTTCTGATGGGTCTCCCACTAGTGTGGTGGAGTAGCCTTCAACGCTTCATCCAACACCAGCAACCATTATGGTTCTGATACCTTATCTTCAAATTCAACTAGAAACTTAGATAACTGGGGAAGTCCTTCATATATCGGTAAATCAACAATATCAGTCATGACTCTACACAATTACTGCATAATTAGATCACACTTCCTTAGTGATACCTCATGCATGCAATTCTGCCAATTCTTTATCCCATCATCAGAGTCAGAAGACACAAAGATGGAGCTTCTCCAACCAATCTCACTATCGAATCTCAGATGGATATAATCCTCTAAGATGTTATATTCATGATCCCATCCTTTTACAGCTTCATCCCTCACTGGTTTGACATACCTTCTCCCTTCAGTTGGATCCATCGGAGAGATGACCCTGATGTCGTGGTTTTCAAAAGTCATAACACATTTTTTAAAGTTGATTACCACCAAAGTATCATTGGCCCATCCACTCCCCAACAATGCGAGATAGGATCCTGTTATCAACCCAAATGGCACTTCTATGTCCGAGTGCCAACATTCCTTATGTTGGTACACAAAAGGACATCTTAGGATTGAAGTTTTCCAAAACACTATAGATGGGCATGACTTGGGATGCATTTACCCTTGAACAAGCTTGCCATATTATTTTTCTAAGTGTTGAGTTGCGTACGCGACTATCCTCATTGTAACTTGTGTATGTACGCGACTATTTTCATTGACAACTCATGTACTGTACGTGACTATCTACATTGCAACCCACGTACATCAATGTACATGGGTTTCCTTTAAGTAACTCGCATGTCATACGCGGGTTGCCTATATCAATAGTCGTGTACATCTTGATTTTGTTAAATTTTCATATGCTTAGATAAGACATCAGTATTTCATTTCATTTTCATGACAAAAGCATATAAATAGGATGACTGAAAGATAGACAAGCACAACCATAAAAAAGGAACAAAAATATTTGTTTTGGGAAAAACCCAGCAAAAGCTTCCTCAATATAGATGCCCCAAAAAGATAAAAGATAAAAGATAAAACCAGTAAGGAGATCAAATCCTGATCCTCCTCCTTCTCCAGCTACTTATCTTCTCCACTAAAGTACTACACAAGTGAGAGTGTGTGTGTCTTAAATGAGGAGCACTACACCTCTATTTATATTCATCCGTTCACTTAAGTTAACTCATTTGACATGTAGGATCGAGTTAAATCATGTAGGCTTGAGTTACACATGTAGGCTTAAGTAACCACATCGGGGTGTTGATGACCCACCTTTACAATTAGAGGGTACTACCTCGTGACTCTTATTAGTTCTTTTGAGTAGGAGCATCGGGGTACAATGTAATACAAGTGGTTCTCCTAGTAGGACCATCGGGGACCACAAAAAAATACATATAGAATATTCTTCGAAGTTACAATATTTCAACACTCCCTCTAAACGAGAAGGGTATTCTACAGTAACATCAACAACAACAAGAGTAGAGATAGGGGACATCATCAATATCAGCAGCGTAACACATCTATAAATCATTGGAAGCTTTTCAACATCATGTAGTCTTCATCTTCAATCTTCAGTCTTCATCATCAGCAACATCTTCAGTCTTTGATCAGCAACATCTTTAGCACTTTTACTGTTCGATCAGCAACATCTTCAACACTTTGACTTTTTGATCAGCAACAACATCTTCAGCATTTCAACCTTTCGATCAGCAACATCTTCAGCACTTTGACTTTTCAATCAGCAACAACATCTTTAGCACCTTTACCTTTCGATCAGCAGCAACATCTTCAGTACTTTGACCTCTCGATCAGCAATATCATCATCAACACTTTGCCCTTTCGATCAGCAGCATCATCATCATCATCATCATCATATTCTGATCTGTTGATCATAATCATCATCACATTTTGATCTTTCGATCAGAAACATCATCATCATACTCTGATCTTTCGATTAGAAACATCATCAACATAGAAACATCATCATCATACTCTAATCTTTCGATCAGAAACATCATCAACATAGAAACATCATCATCATACTCTGATCTTTCAATCAGAAACATCATCAACATACTCTGATCTTTCAATCAGAAACATCATCATCATACTCTAATATTTTGATCAAAAACATCATAATCATAGTGCGTCATCATCATACTCTGATCTTTAGATCAATACGTCGTCATCATCATACTCTGATCTTTCGATCAGTATGTCATCATCATCATACTCTAATCTTTCGATCAGTACGTCATCATCATACTCTGATCTTTCAATCAGTATGTCATCATCATCATACTATGATCTTTCGATCAGTACGGCATCATCATAATCAGCAACAACCTGCAATCCACAACTCAAAGAAAAAAATTCTTTGGCTCATTTTTGGACTTAAAGTCCAAGGATGATACAATCCCACCACATTCTCGACAACCGAAGTTACCGGATTGATTACAGGAGAATCAGTACCTATCACTTTAGGACTAAGTCCAAGGATGATGCAATCCTACCACATTCTCGAGGACCGAAGCCACCAGATTGATTACAGGAGAATCAGTACCTATCACTTTAGGACTATGTCCAAGGATGATGCAATCCTACCACATTCTCGAGGATCGAAGCCACTGGATTGATTACAGGAGAATTAGTCCCTATCACTTTAGGACTATGTCCAAGGATGATGCAATCCTACCACATTCTCAAGGACCGAAGCCACCAGATTGATTACGGGAGAATTAGTCCCTATCACTTTAGGACTATGTCCAAGGATGATGCAATCCTACCACATTCTCGAGGACCGAAGACACTGGATTGATTACGGGAGAATTAGTCCCTATCACTTTAGGATGATGTCCAAGGATGATGCAATCCTACCACATTCTCGAGGACCGAGGTCACCAAATCTATGATGGACAGATGTCCTGGGATGATACAATCCCTCCTCATTCTTGAAGACCAAGGTCTCCGTATCACTTTAGGGAAAGTTCCTAGGGATGATAAAATCCCACCACATTCTCGAGGACCAAGGTCACTGGATCTATTATGGATAGATTTCCCAGGATGATACAATCCGTATTCATTGTCGAATATCAAGGTCTTCGGATCACTTTAGGGAAAGTTCCCAGGAATGATACAATCCCACCACGTTCTCGAGAACCGAGGTCACTGGATCTATTGTGGACAGATATCCCAGGATGCTACAATCCCTCTTTATTCTCAAGGACCGAGGTCTCCGGATCACTTTAGGGAAAATTCCCAGGGATGATACAATCCCACTGCAACATCACTGCTCCCCCTTTTGAGGAAGGTATTTCTGAACAACACCAAGCTTGTCTCAAAAGTGTTCGAACTCTACTCGAGGCAGAGGCTTCGTCAGTACATCATCATCCAAACCATCATCATCTACATCTTCAGTATATGAATACTGATCTATCACCATATGTATCTCCAGTATGTGAATACTAAAAGCATCATCATCTAGGTCTTCAGTATAGAAATAATTAAAGCATCATCATCTCTATATTTAGCATAGAAATATGGAATCACCATCATCTATATCTACAGTATGTAAATACTGAAATATCATCTATATCTTCAGTATGGGAATACTGAAATCATCATCATCTATATCTTCAGTATGGGAATATTGAAACATCATCATCTCTATATTCAGTATAGAAATACTGAATCACCATCATTTGCATCTACAGTATCATCATCTGCATCTTATCTTGTATGTAGAAATACTGGATTTCGATGTGTTACATCAGAACACAGGGTTCTTTGTCAACAAAACTATGGTTATCACATAGAATCATTGTAGTATCCATCTTTAGGTCAAAGAGACCTGATATAATCTTCTGAAGCCATATGGCTACACAACTTAGTAGAGGAATCTGCTATGTATTTTTCTTCAACCATGCTAAGAGAAATATTGGACTGTTTCCTGCTAAACCATGAACTCATAGCAGACCTCAAACAAAAGAATCTACCTGATGTGCTTTTCCTATTTGAGATACTTCCATCCCAATCTACATCTATGTATCCATACAATATATACTCATGGCTACCATCATAGTATAGACCAAAGTCTATAGTCCCTTTCAGATATCTCATCACATGTTTTGCAGCTACTAGGTGAACCCATCTTGGTTGAACAAGATATTGACTTAAGGTGTTCATAGAAAAACAAATGTCTGGTCTAGTATTTCTTAAGTACATCAATGACCCAATGATCTCTCTATAGTGAGTCACATCCACTAACTCTAATGAGTCATCAGCTAACAGCTTCAGGATGGAGTCCATGGGTGTGGCCATGACTTTGCATTCCAACATATTGAATCTCTTCAATATCTCTATACTTTCCCTAGTTGAGAAATATTCCTTCTAAACTTTTCCATACTCCCAGACCTAGGAAATAATGCATTAACCCAAGGTCTTTCATCTCAAACTATTCTGCTAGTTTCTTCCTGCTTTCCATGATCTGTTTCTCATTCCCTGTCAAGAATAAGTCATCCACATATAGTAATAGAATGACAGGTTCATCTTCTACAACCTTGTAGGAAAGTCTAGGATCGACTTTACTCTTGGCAAATCCCATGCTCATATGGAAACTATCTATTCTTCCATACCAAGCTCTGGGAGCTTGCTTCAGGCCATAGAGGGCCTTCTTCAACTTGCATACTTGATTCCATCTGTCTTCAACTTCAAATCCTCGTGACTATTTGATGTAAAACTCTTCTTCAATCATACCATTAAAGAAGGCTTGTATTTACTTCATCATGGAAGAAACTACCAAGATAGTTTTGAAGGAAGTTTACCTTGCTTCCTGGAGTAAGTGTCTATTCATAATTAATTCCCTCTTTCTGATAGAAACCTCTAGCCACAAGTCTTACCTTACTTCTATCAGAAACATATCTTATCGTGTAAATCCATTTGGAAGATACCACATTCTTGCTTTCTGGTTTGAGTACTATATCCCAAACATCATTCTAGTATCATAACATCTTCTATGAGTTTGTCTTCTCAGGTCATCAACATATCCTAGTCTTCTGCATTCAACCTTGAAGGTTGGAACCCACTTTACTCTTGGTAAAGTCTCGATCCATCACAAAGCTATCCATCATGTCATACCATGTCAAACTCAGATATAATTTTCTGTAGTCACTCCCCTTGAAGTGGAGTATCATCTTCCCTCTTCATTCTGTACAGGTGGTTCTATGCTTGATATATACTGGTCAATAGAATATGTCATGTCATAGTCTATTCTTTCTGAGGAAAATCATGAACCTTGCTGTGTACACTTGTTCTTGTAGATCCATATGGAAGATACTACGTACTTGCTTTTATGTCTCTTAATCATATCATATACATCATTCCCCATGATCAACTATTATTATTATTTTATTTTATTTTTTGATCATAGCTTCTTTCATAGCATTGTTTTATTCATATTAAGTTATCTCTTGTATGCATGGTGGTCTTCATCCTTCAAGGTGGATCTACCGCTTTCTGAAGCTTTTTCTTCCCTCATGGTGTCTCTGACCCTGGGAGCTTCAAATTCATGTTTATTGGAGTGAATCTTGAATTGTCATCACTTGTTCTTCAGAACAAGTCTCATCCTTTTTTTCTTGTAGGAGGTTGTACAGGACCTTTCCTACAATTCAAATGCACCAGTTTCATGGTTAGAACTATTTCATAAAACATATGCATAACGACAAATTCTTATGCATCATGCAACTGTTTAGTCAATAAAAATTTCTAGATGCCTTCCATCTCCACCATGACATTATTGAGATTGTGCACTAATCCAATATGTCAGCAAAGAGGTTTGATAAGTAGCAATGGAGAGTTGTATAGCACCATGAGATACTTACCCATCACATGCATATTAGTAGTATACAGTCATTAATGCAAACAATCTATCATGCATAACACATCAACTGAATATAATCAAACGTATAACAAAACAATATCATGAAATGACAATTGAATACTTATCTTTTATTTGTTTTGTGGGTAGAATCCATCTTAATCATTCCAATTTATCATCTTCTTCATTCATGAAATCATCATTTCTTATCCAAATGACAAGAATTGAGTTCTTCATATTCCTCATCGCTTGAGGGATGTTCTTTGAATGGTGAGAGCTTGATCTTCAATTGCTCCCATCTTCTTCTTCTCTTATTATGAGTCAAGCTGAAAGCAATTACTTCCTTCTGGAATACATTCTTTGCATGAATCCCATGATCTTGGGAGGCCATTCAAGGTGGCTATCACCACTTCTGCATTCTCCACTTCTGTTTCTACTGCTTCAAGTTGTTTTGCATTCTGGATCTTCACATTCTTCAACTGTTTTCTCAAAGCCATCTTCTGATTTAAGTTCTTATATTCAAATAGCTTGATCAAGGAATCAAACATCTTCGGTGTCTTTAGGGAAGACACTTGTGGTACAAGTTGATCTGTGATTGAATCAACAATGATCTCCTTGGCCTTGATCAAGTTCTTCATGTGTAAGGCTTTGAGCCTCATCTCCGTATGGAACTGGAACCTCTATACTTATGTAGGTGTCCAATTCATTTTCTTTAGAGAGATAAAATACTTCCATGCTTGGAAGTTGTCAATTTTACCAAGCTTATCATCAAGCTGATGTGATAGATCACTTTGAAATGAGAACCTCAAATGCAAATAGAAAAATATTAGATCTTACTGATTTGAGGTGCCTGTCCTGCTTCCACAGCTAGCTGATTTAGGGTTTGTCATAGAAACCCTAATTTCCAAAACTTGGAATATTTAAGATCTGATTGGATAGAAATATATATCTCTTCAAATGGAGCTTCCTAATGTACTCCTTTTTTGAAAACAGTGGAGGGAAGCTCCCGGAACAGGAAGCCCTAGTTTTCCAATTTCTTCTACAGAACTGCCTATCACTGTTTCTATGATATATCCGAAATTACTGCTCCTATGTGTCTGAAATTTTGTACTGAGGTAAAATGGCATGTTCCTAATCCAACACCATAGTTTTAATCAGAATTTGTTTCACCAATTGGTATTTATGATCCTTGTCCCATGGTGACCTGTTACAGGACTGTTCAGAATAACGAAGTTGTACGGACTGCCACGTGTCACTGTTTCATCTTCTGGTTCTGAAATTTGGAACACAGAAATTAAATTCCATGGTATTTTTGGAACATCTTCATTAATTCAATTTGGACCTCTGTATCCCACGCTATAGCAATGTTCCCTAGGTGTCATGTTTAGGGATGAATTCTGGAAGAGGCTAGAACCCTAACGTGGAGGGATCATATCTCCCAAAATACAGATCATATGAGGCTGAAGTTTGGACACAGTGTACATCAGGATTTTATCTTTGGCCTTTTCAAGTTTCAGTTCCTGAACCTTCACCAATATTAGGATATAGAGAATGTACCAAAACTTAGCAGTTTTAGTATTTAGGGTTTTTCTAGCTCGGGATCAAACTAGGGTTTGACTTTCCCGGAGTTTCACCCAACCAAAAAACTTGATCCAAGTCTATAGATTTAAATTTTGATGAGGATATGAATCCTATGCTGGGCTTACTAAAAAATTCTTCTTCTGTAAGAAGCCCTAATTTCCCGTACCAAAAACTGAAAATGCTTGGAATCAAATTCCGCTTCGACAGAAAGATGCGCCCTTCAATGGAGAGTCAACTTAGCCTTATTTTGCTGATCAATTGTGGAGAGAGAACCAAAAAATAAGAAGCCCTAGATTCTGTAGCTGTATAATGTCTTCTTTTTAAGGTGGCTCTGATACCATGTTAAATTTTCATATGCTTAGCTAAGACATCAGTATTTCATTTCATTTTCATGACAAAAGCATATAAAGAGGATCACTGAAAGATAGACAAGGACAACCATAAAAAAGGAACACAAAGATTTATCCTGGGGAAACCCTAAAGGGAAATACCTAGCGAAATCTTCCTCAATATAGATGCCCTAGAAAGATAAAAGATAAAAGATAAAACCAACAAGGAGATCAAATCCTGATCCTCCTCCTTCTCCAGGTACTTCTCTTCTCCACTAAAGCACTACACAAGTGAGAGCGTGTGTGTCTCAAATGAGGAGCACTACAGCTCTATTTATATTCATCCGTTCACTTAAGTTAACTCATTTTACATGTATTCTTGAGTTAAATCATGTAGGCTCGAGTTACACATGTAGGCTTAAGTAACCACACTGGGGTGCTGATGACCCACCTTTACAATTAGAGGGGACTACCTCATGACTCTTATTAGTTCTTCCGATTAGGAGCATCGAGGTACAATGTAATACAAGTGGTTCTCCCAGTAGGACCATCAGGGACCATAAAAAAATACATATAGAATATTATTCGAAGTTACAATAATTCAACAGATTCAACATTAAAAATATAAATCATGGTTAATGGAGATTAGTCGGGCTGTAATCATTAACTATCCTAATTGTTTCAACCTCCTCAACCTTCGAAACCACTCTATTTCCCAAAGTATAAATAGAGGCCTTGGGGAGGGCATTAATCAATTAAGTTTGGAGAGAAAAGTTATGCTGGTGGTATATCTTCAGAAGTCTTGGAGCAATAGAACTTAGAGTCCTTTGGCTGTAGAAGAGTCCTTGTTTCAGAAGCTGGGTTGTACTCTTATCGCATTCACTGATTGTTAATAGAGAGAATTATTCTTCCAACATTATGTTGAGTCTCTTTCATGTATTATGGTTAATGAATATATTTGATTATGTACTGGATATAATGTTTATCTAACCTCTCATATATACATGTATAAGATTGTACTTGGAGAATTGGCTCTTTGCAGTTGAAGGAGGTGCATCCCTGGAAGCTTTTGAGAGGAGTGGAATGGAAGAAGATTAAGCTTGGATCAACCCAGGGATGGAATTTGATGGGTAAATTCCCATCATGGGTCAATTTACCCGTCAAATACAGCTAATATTTTACGGAGACCATCAAAATATGGCTTGGAATACAGAAAACGTTTCAGGTTTTGATTGTTACTGGAAATTTTGACAGGTGTCCATCATTTGAAATTCCAACCCTAGATCAACCATTGGTAATCGGGTAAGTCAATAGTTTCTTCCTATTTCCTTTCTATTCTCTATTAAAGTGGATTGTCTACAAGGTTAGTAGTAACTTGGTAACCCCATGCCCTAGGTTACAAGCATGTTTAATCCTGAACAACAGAACTGGAAACTCCGCTGGGGAGTCCATCCTGTTGTGGGTTAGTCTTGTAGATCCTTTCCTAGTCTTTGCTTTGATTCAGTGTGTGGTTTTATGTCTTGGTTTGGACTTGCAGTAGTGTTTTAGAGACCTTTACAAATTTTCTTTTTTTGAAAAATTTTACTCTTGTACTTCGGTTGCTATGCTACACAGTCGTGTATAGAGGCTTGTATACTTGGGTTGCTATATTGAACAGTCACGTGCAGTACATGGATTTCTCAACTAGAGAGTCACGTACATACCTTAGCAAAAAAAAAATTGGGTAGGGTTTCTTGTCCCTATCCTTTTGTGGATTTTGTCTTGCTTTGTGGTCTTCTAATACTGCCATTTTACTGTAGATTTGAAATCCTTGTT
This sequence comes from Pseudotsuga menziesii, assembly GCA_001517045.1. Classification (NCBI taxonomy): domain Eukaryota; kingdom Viridiplantae; phylum Streptophyta; class Pinopsida; order Pinales; family Pinaceae; genus Pseudotsuga; species Pseudotsuga menziesii. The sequence continues at coordinate 37,252 of LPNX010112306.1, read as the reverse complement.
AACCATACTTTGTGCTTTTTAGTAAGCCCTTGAGTTTTTTGTTGTTTGGATTTTCTTTATTTTTAGCAATTTGAGGTGGATTTTCCTGTTGGGTGATAGGTCCAAGTGCTATGTGTCTGAATCAGTGATCAGGGTTCTAGATACTGTGTGTCCCATGCTATTTCCAAGTAATGTCAGTTTGTCACTTGCATTTTATTGATTTCAGTGGATTTCATTCATTGTGTCTTCCCAAGCTAGCTATTTTTCGAGTTCCTTCCTTAGGTGGTTGATCTTTGGTTCTTATAAGTCTGCTATAGTTCATTTTTCTTGCTTTATATAGTTTGATTATTCGAGCATACTCAATAATTTTCACATTTAGGTGCATAGTAATTTTTGAAGAATTTTAAAAGTGAAAAGAAAAGCATTGGAAACATTTGCATTTGAATTGCATATGGTAGTTTTACTTTTAGTTTTTAAATAAAATCTCAAAAATTATAAAAATAAGTCTTAGCTTTCTCTTTCCTAGTTGCATTTTCATTAGTTCATATTTACAAAAAAAGAAAAAGAAGCTTGCTTTAAGTAGTGATAATTTGATTTGGAATCCATTTATACACTTGTTTTGCTTTTCTTATCGAGTCTATAATATCATAGTCATTCACGCCACTTACCCTCTGATTAAGAACATCCATTAAAATGAATGCTATAATTAAAAATTTATTAGTAAGTTTTGTTTTATAGGGTCATACACCTACTATCTTAGGCTAGACTTGTGGGATAGGAAGTGTAAACTCCCAATAAGTACTTAAATTCAGAAATAGTTGGCCAATGGATAGGTAAATCCTTCTCTGTGTTGATAGTATTTGGGAAGCTCCTCTCAAACGGGATTTAAGCACAAGGCTGCGTGGAGGCATTGGACTGAGAATATAACCCTTCGATTCCTTGTCAAAACATAGACCAAGGTTTTTACGCATCTGGGGATTCTGCCCTAAACAGAGTTTCGGGCTTTGCTACCCTACCCATGCATATAAATCTGGCTTGTGACTGTTCCCCCATACTGTTGATATAGTTAAGGTATCCTCTAGTCTCTTGGACATCTAGGGTTTATACACAAGTAAAATGGAAGGATATTTCTGGTTCATCTTGGATGGGCTTGGAAGGTAACCCTTGTTGAAATTGTAGGAGGGTGGTGGGTTATTCCTCCACTTGTGCCTAAGAACCTTTTCAAGGACACCAAGAAATTGTCTCTTAGCTTTCTTCAGGAAAGCATATCTTATACCCATTGTGATTGTTGAGACTTTAGGAAATTTTTGTAGTGATTGCTCTGTGGTTTGTCTATGTTTTTATCCGACCTTAGGGTGTGAAGAGTAAAATTTAAAATCATGGAGGACCAATCTATCAGAATGTCACAAAGGTTGCAAAACCTTCCTCCGCTTATCACATTGGAACCTCCACCTCTCCCTCAATGACGGAGATTAGACACAAACAGTTCTTTAGAACCAATAGGAGTTAGTGAAGTTCCGAGTGAACCAAAACTTAGGGCAAACCGTTTTAATTTAAACACAGTTGAGATAGAAGACTTGAAATATGATGAGTTTGCAAGGAATTTTAATTCACCTCTAACTGACTTAAATGATCCAATGATCGTTCAGGTTCATCCTTTCAATCCACCCATGATTGGTGTCACTTTGCGTAGAATAATGTCTACTATAGGAGAAAGTTATTCTACTTCCACCTCAGCTGCTACAGCTGAAGGAGTGCTACCTACCCCAGCAGGTGCCCTTGGAACAGGTATACCTACTACACCATTAACTCCAACTAGCCGAGTGGTTCAACCACCGGCTGCCACAATTTTTGTAGGTGCTTCTGGTGGTATGGTCACTGGGATTCCTAGTGTACCTACAGTTCCTACTTCCTTTGTACACACTACCTAGAGTGGTCCTATAGGATCCTCAACTTTTTACCAAGGTTTTCCTTGGAATGGGGGGCACATTACCCCATCCACTCCATACATAGGCCCAACACCTGCATATGTAGGGGTACAGTTTGGAAACCCTAATCCTTTTGGTCAAGGTTTTCAAACTCCAGTTTGAGTTCTGTTCACAAGCTCTCCTTTTTCGTTTTTTAGTGGAGGATACCTGCTCTTGTATTCCAAACCCCAACTTTGAATAGGGCAGCTAGAACCTCTTATACTACACTGCACATAAACAATCCATTGGATTATGGATGGAATCCTTTCCAAAGTAGCCCACCCACTTCACAACCGGTAGCAGGGGGAAACCCAACCTTCACATATGGGAATATGGGGGCAAGTCCCTCTAATCCCCAAGCCGATACTTTTAGTGCTCTATTTAGAACCAAGATTCCTTTTCTAGCAACATTAAATTTGCCAGATTTTTCGAAACTAATGAATGACCCGATAAGACATGACCCCTCCTAGCCACCCATACCTACGAAGCTACCCTCAGATATCCCAAAATTTGAAGGAAAAGTTGGTGATGATCCTAGAGCTCATGCCACCACTTTCCATTTATGGTGCTCTTCCAACTCATTCAATGAGGATATAGTTCGGTTGAGGCTATTCCAAAGAACTTTAACCAGTACTGCAACAAAATGGTATATTGAATTGCCTTCTGCTATGTTTAGCAGTTTTTGCGACTTATCTAATGCATTCCTTAGTCACTTCTAGCTTCCTATCCAATATGATTTCGGGACAGACTTGTTGTCTACCTTATGGTAGGACAAGGCCACCCATATTTCAGATCACATCCAAGAGTGGAGAAGATGGAAGAGTCTTATCAAAGCCATTATTCCTCCCGAGTTCTTATTAGAATGGTTCCTTAAATCCTTATTTCCATATATATCTAAGGATGTATCTACTTCGAGAGTGACAAATGAGGAAGAATCTATCCTCAGGTCCCAACAACTAGATTTGATATATTCTTAGTCTGGGATCTTATATGAGATTATCCCTTAGGCATTGATGCCAATGCACATTGTAGAGAAACCTAAGCCTAGACCCCATGCCGATGATGTGGTCGGTTCTATGAATTCTTCCACTGTAGAATCTTTGGCTAAACAACTCCATCAGTTGTCCATCAAACATTTTATAGTGGAGGCGGAAAATGCTTCCCCCTCACCCCAAAATGCAAACGTTTTTGAAAAAACCTCTCAGAAGGGTAATCAACAGCCCAATGGGAAAAAGAAGAGAGGAAAAAAGGGTGAGGGAAACCAAAACAAGTAAAAACCCACAAACAATGCTGATGGGGGAAAGAAAGAAAATAAGAAGGTGAAATTACCATGTAAGTTGTGCTATGAAGATAACCTAACCCATCTATGTCCCCCTATGGAACAAGATTAGAAGCTGTTAAAAGGCCAACAACCGGTTGTCCTCAAGGATCCTTTTCCCCAAGGACATAATTATGCTTCAGCTTCAAATGCAGCAAGGGGCACCCCAAATGCTACTGACCCCAATTATATCAACATGGTTGGATATGAGACTTTACTACAGACCAGGAATAAGAACTATGAAAAAGATACCTCAGAGAAGGTTAAGTTGATAGGTTAAACTTATAACCCTCTCATGATTGAGAAACCTGCCGAAATTATGCCTAAGATATCGAAAGGTGTCTTTAAGAAAACCTTGCATAATCCTAATGCTAGGGATGCAGCAAACTATTATGTAGTTGAATACTTAGCCCAAACTCCTTGTGCAATGTCAGCTTTATAGGTGTTACAGAGTTTTTCCACCTAGCGGAATGCACTCTTAGCAGCCTTAGGCAGTATGGATTCATCGAGTCTCATGGCGAAATTTAATTTGTCTTATGTTAAAATTCAGCTGCCATATCATGTAGCCTTATCGATAGATGGAATCCATGGTGGAAATACCATTGGAAGGGAAGTTGTCAACAAGGGTGCTTCTACATGTGTTATGTCCCTATCTTATTGGAAAGCTCTTGGATCCCCATTACTGGTTCCATCAAACACCCTACTTACTGCTTTTGATGGAAGATCATTCCATCCATATGGTATTTTACTGGCTTTTGAAATTAAGTTGGCAAGGAAATCGATGTCTTTTGAGGTAGAGGTGATTGATGCACCTTTGGATTATAACTTTCTCTTGGGGAGAATTTGGACTTACACCATGTCAGCTATTTCATTGACCATTTTTTGGGTGGTAGTGTTTCCACATGAAGTGAAGTTGGTTACTATAAACCAACTCAGTTTTACTCAAAAAGGCTGCATGGAAACTAATGAGTCCACCATAGCATTGGTTGATCAGGTTAGATCTACTTCAGAGATCTTAGGGGATGGAATGTACTCATCATTGATGGACACATTTGATATTCCAGCTCCAATTAATTATATAGGTTCTACTGGTGTGGGGAAGTCCATAGCAACAGTTGTTGATAGAACTGATCCTTGGGTTCTTCCTTCCCACCATGAACGTGAAGTACCCTTATCAGCAGCAGAAGTGGCCTATCAAGCTATCATCCATACTACTATTGATTCCATTCTGGTCCCTCTCACAGTCTCATAGGAACCGAAAGAAGCCTATTTTCCTACTTGGGTAGAGAGCTCTTTGCATTCTAGAGATTTCTTAGATATGGTTTAACCTTCAAATGAAGCGATTCTAGAAGCCATGTTTAGATGAGATAATATCTGTGAAGATATTCACTGTCGATCCTATTTTGTTCCAGAGTTAAGAAGGATAGAGAAGCAAGAGTTCCATATGAGACTAGCAGGTGGTGTTGATACACCTATTAATCCCTTACCAAGGGAAGGAATATTTGCTGAGGGGAAAATGGAAAACATTTTCACTACAATTCCTATCAACATCTCTGTAAATCAAAACATTGTGGAAAATGTACACCTCGGCCCAAACTGCTCTCCGAAGGAGATTGCGATCTATACGGCCTTGTTTAAAGAAGTCCATGATGTTTTTGCCTGGTCATATGAGGAGATGCTAGGAATTGATCGATCAATAGTCAAGCATGAAATCTGAACATACCTTGATGCTAGACCCATTCAACAAAAGTTGAGACCTGTCAACCCGCGTAAAGTGGCGGCAGTGAAGGCTGAAGTTGAGAACCTGCTGAAAGTCGGTTTCATTTACCCCATAGCTTTGACAGAATGGGTATCCAACCTTGTTACTATTGAAAAAAATAAGGGGACTATACGCATTTGTACTGACTTTCAATATCTAAACAAATCATGTCCTAAGGAAAACTACCCCACGCCATTTATAGATCAAATTGTTGATGCTTGCGTGGGAAGTGAAGTATTTTCTTTTATGGATGGTTTCTCCATATATAATCAAATCCAAATTAAACTGGAAGACAAACATAAAACAACTTTTATTTGTCCTTGGGGTACCTTTTCATACAAGAAAATTCCCTTTGGATTGAAAAATGCTGGGGAAACCTTTTAGTGGGCAATGAATTTTTCCTTTCATGACATTAAAGCCATTATCGAACCCTACCTTGATGATCTTCCAGCACATTCTCATAAGAGGATCGATCACCCAGATCACTTGCATTTTATTTTTGAACGATGTAGACACTACAAAATTCACTTGAATCCAGACAAGTGCATTTTATGTGTCGAGTCAGGGAGACTACTCGGATTCATTGTTTCCAACAAAGGCATTCATGTGGATCCTTTGAAAGTTGAGGCCATCGTAAATCTTCCTTCTCCTCGTTCTATAAGGCAGCTTCAGAGCCTGCAGGGGAAGTCCAATTTCCTTCAAGGTTTTATTGTATATTATGCCAAGATTACTAAAGGTTTCATGCACCTATTGAAACAGTACACCCTATTTGTATGGGATGAAATTGCACAACTCGCATTTGAGGAATTAAAAAAATCTTGGTTGTCGGCACTGTTATTACATCCGCCAGATTACTCTAGGGATTTTATATTGTATCTAGCCACATTTGAGGCAACCATAGGGATAGTACTAGTCCAGGAGGATGAGAATTTTCAAGATCATATCATCTACTATCTCAGCCATGCTTTAGTCGGCCCTGCACTGAGGTATTCCCATGTCGACAAGTTGGCCTTGGCAGTTGTGTATCTTGTTCATAGGTTACATCACTACATCTTACTAAGGACCATGACGGTAGTGGCAGATGTTAATCCTTTTCAATATGTTTTGTGTCGATGGATAGTTGGAGGAAAATTAAACAAATGGATAGTCATTCTTCAAGTGTTTGACTTAGATTTTCAATCCGCCAAATCCAAAAAATCCTTACTTTTTACTAAGCTCATTGCAGAATTTCCAATAGAGGAAGATGTAGACATTGAAGAAGACTCATTCCTAGTTGAGCATATCTTTTTTATTTCTACCTCTGACCCTTGGTACAGAGATATACTTATTTATCTCCAGACTTTGAAGTACCCTACAGCCTTCTTGCGGGAAGAACGACGTAAACTACATGTACGTGCCAAGAACTAACTCATTATTGGAGATACTTTATATCGTAGGGGGGTAGATTCCATTTTGTGTCGATGTCTTACCCATGAAGAAGCAGAGATTGTCCTAAATGATTCCCATAGTGGAGCGTGTGGGGTTCATTTGTCTGGGTTAGCAACGGCCCAAAATATCTTACGTGTCGGTTATTTCTGGCCCACGATATTTAAATATTGTGTGGAATCCATGAAGCACTATCATCCTTGTCAGCTTTACACTAGAAAGATGTGGTTGCATGCCTCTCCATTATTTCCCATCATCTTAGTGGGCCCCTTCACGAAGTGGGGGATAGATTACGTGATGTGCAACCCAATCTCGGCTGGGGGCACAAACATATCGTTGTCGCTATAGATTATTTCATGAAATGGGCAGAGGCAATGCCCACCTTTAAAGCTGATGGGAAAACTACAACTTTTCTCTTTTTCAACCAAATTATTACACGATTTGGTATCCCTAAAGTGATTGTCACTGATCATGGTAGTCATGTCCAAAATAATATGATGACTAAATTGACCATTATGTTAGGATTTAGACAAGAAAATTCATTTTCATTCTATCCTCAAGAAAACGGTCAAGTCAAGGCTGTTAATAAAAATTTGAAGATTATTCTCAAACGTACTATTAATTCAGCCCATTCCAACTGGCACATCATGTTGTATCATGCACTTTGGGCATATCAAACCAATGTGAAACCTGCTATAGGGTTTTCTCCTTTCCAACTCGTTCATGGAGTGTAAGAAGTTACCCCGGTTGAATGCGAAATCCCGTCCCTAAAAATCACTATTCATGTGTTACCTGATACGACTTAGATGGAAGAACATTTATTACATTTAGAACATCTAGATGAGCAGCGTAGAGATGCGCTGACAACAAACAAAGCTCATAAAAATAGGCTAAAAATCCAATATGATAAATCGATGAAGCCTCGAATTTTTTCTGAAGGGGAGCTTGTCTTGCTCTGGGATCAAGACAAAGAACCCCTGGGGACATGAAATTTTAGGTCTATGTGGTTGGGACCTTATGTCATGTCAAAGGTGTTGAACAAGGGTGCATATGAATTGAGTTATTTCGAAGGGAATAAGATGCCTAAGCCTAGAAACGGGCTCTACCTGAAAAAGTACTATGCTTAGACTTCTGATTGGTTCATAGGTTTTGTCGATGGCACCAGTCACCACACTTGTAATTTGGCTTCAGCTGCATGGGTCATTTACTTTCCCTCAGGATAGTTATTTGCCTCAGGAGGCTCTTGCTTAGGTCCTGCTACCAATAATGTAGCTGAATACAGGGCTGTCATTGAGCTTTTATAGGATTCTTTGTCACGCGGTATCACTCACCTGGAAGTTCGACTTGACTCTCAACTGGTGGTTTCCTAGCTCAATCAAGCTTATCAGGTGTGGAACCC
>LPNX010112306.1:0-28132 GCA_001517045.1 Pseudotsuga menziesii | reverse complement strand
AGGTAGAGGTAAAACTTGTCTATTTTGGATAAAAATCAAATGGTGAGTTTTTTATTCATATTTTGAACTATTTATAGAAAAATTATTTTCAAAGTGGGTGTTTTCCCTATAGTTCATATTTTTTATATAAAATAAAACTAATGCCATATCTTTTCTTCCACGTGATAGGTTTATGGTCGTTTAAATTTGTTTTTTCACTCATATCAGATGGTTTTTTTTGTTATTTCACATGCATTCTGCATTTATACCTAATCCATCTTAATCCTAGCATTAACACTTCGACCATGGAATATGGTATATTTAACCATTAGTTCCTCATTTATACCATTGTTCTTCCATGGATAGGACTTTCCTCTCATGAGTATCCTCATTTAGAACCTACTTATTGTCTTTTGATACTCATGCTGCAACTCGCATAGGTTTAGGGGAGTCTTCTTAGCTATTTTTCACACCAAATTGAGCCTCATTTTGGTCTCTTTTTACAAACCATCCCTTTATAAGACACCCCACCCTTATGGAGTTTCTTTAGGGCTAGGTCTAACTCCTCAAAATAGACTTTACTACCGAGTAAACTTGTCCGTTCAATCTCGTTAAGAATATGTGAATTGGAATCCACATTGGTGGTAGGTTATCTCTTTCTCAAACCATGTGGAATAATACAAGAAAGGATCACTCTATTTTCTATGGAATTGAGAAGAGTATTCTTAGGTATGGGTTTATCACTTTTTCAGACCCGAGGGACTAAATTTATGGAAAAGGAACACTCGATATGAGCTCAGTTTTCTCTTTTTCGTGCTTTGGACCTAAACATGAAAACGATTCCGAGTGTACTTCATGTATTTGTCAAGCTTGTTAAACACAAAGAACAAAGCATTGAGTTTATTGTTGTAAGCCCCATTTCTCCTACTCAAATGGATCTTTCCGAGTGATCTTGATTTCCTTCACACTTGTAAAACTCAAGCTATATGCTTCTCTCGAAGGAGCATTGGGTAGGTGGTAATTTGACCTTTTTCGGACCTCCCTGACTAAGTACGACAAAGGTTCACCTTTTCTTCTACAGGAGTTAAGAGAGTTCTTCTGTGGTATGTTTTATACTTTTTTGGCCTCAGGGGAATAAATTGGACGAAAAAGGACCCCCCTAGAGTCTTCTTCGGAGTTTTTAGACTATCTAAACATGAAAACACCAAGTGAGCATGTACTAGTTCAGGCTCATAAAATCCATGAATCAGTGACATTATCAAGAATTATTCCCTCTTCTCTTCAATCTTGTCAAAAAATGAAGAGAGACCTGATTTGAATTTCTTGGACTCATTAAAATTTAATAGGGAAGATAAGCAAGAAGTTTTCTTTTAGTTCTCAGTCGGTGGTAGCATGTCTTCCTTGAACATAGCACTCTCTGTATTTTCCGATACTCATGTCTCAATGTTCACTTTATGTTCAGCTATTACTTCAAGTATCTTACTCCTCTTGTCATTTATACTTGGGGAATCTGATCATGTCTCCTACATGACAGATAAGTGTAGTTGTACTATCTATAAAGTGAAAAGCTTCCTTGGGTCATATTTGTGTCATGCTCATTGTTCAAGGATTTAACCCTATATCTAATCTCTATCCTAATTCCATCATTGTCTTATATGTTTTTACTAGAGTTCTCCTTCCTTTACCCAATTCCTAGTCACTTGTGTCATCCGTTGGAGGATCTATTCCCTTCCTCATCATAGTATGGTTCCGCATCAGCACTTCCTGATGACAAAAACCTAGAGTTTTTGACGATCGTACCTTAGGATTCACTTTCATTATTGGTGAATTCCTTTGCTTTAGTTGTCAATTATCACCTATTGGTTGACAATATGTTGAATCCTATCCATGTTTGACTTCAATAATATTTATTCACATGGATTGGATTGTATTGGTTCTTTGGTATCTTTGACAAAGACCTTAGGTTCATATCTATGGAATAAGTTGCACAAGATTATGTTGTGATCACTTACATAGCTTCCAGATCTTTGAAGACTCATCACTATTGTTTATTGTGGCTTCGATCCACCTTTTTAATATACGTGGTCTTGTACCTGTACTATATGATGTACTCAAATATTGTAAATAAACTAGTGTTTCAGTATATTGAACATAGCATCCTCAGATATGACTTTATATATGACATTATTATGTAATTTTTTTGGGTACTACCTCTGCTCCATTGGACTTCTGAGTTCTCCAAGATAATGATTATAATGTATTTCAGCCATCATTTCCCTATAACCTCACACATTTGGGGGCATCTGTTATCAACCCAAATGGCACTTCTCCGTCCGAGTGCCAACATTCCTTATGTTGGTACACAAAAGGACATCTTAGTATTGAAGTTTTCCAAAACACTATAGATGGGCATGACTTGGAATTCATTTACCCTTGAACCAACTTGCCATACTATTTTTAAAAGTGTTGAGTTGCGTACGTGACTATCCTCATTGAAAATCACGTACATATGCGACTATTTCCATTGACAACTCACGTACTGTAACCGACTATCTGCATTGCAACCCACGTACATCAGTGTACGTGGGTTTCATTTAAGCAACTCGCATGTCATATGCAGGTTTCCTATATCAATAGTCATGTACACATTGATTCAACATTAAAAATATAAATCATGATTAATGGAGATTAGTTTGGCCCTAATAATTAACTATCCTAACTGTTTCAACCTACTCAACCTTCGAAACCACTCTATTTCCCAAAGTATAAATAGAGGCCTTGGGGAGGGCATTAATCAATCAAGTTTTGAGAGCAAAGTTATGCTGGTGGTATATCTTTAGAAGTCTTGGAGCAATAGAACTCAGAGTCCTTTGGTTGCAGAGGAGTCCTTGTTTCAGAAGCTGGGTTGTACTCTTATCTAATTCATTGATTGTACTCTTATCTAATTCACATTGTGTTGAGTGTCTTTCATGTATTATGGTTAATGAATATAATTGATTATGTACTAGATATAATGTTTATCTAACCTCTCATATATACATGTATAAGATTGTACTTGGAGAATTTTCTCTTTGCAGGTGAAGAAGGTGCATCACCGGAAACTTTGGATAGAAGTGGAATGGAAGAAGATCAATATTGGATCAAACATAGGTAATTGGGTAAGTCAATACTTTCTTCCTATTTCCTTTCTATTCTCTATTAAAGCTAATTGTCTGCAAGGTTAGTAGTAATTTCGTAACCCCAGAACTTAGGTTACAAGGGTGTTTAATCCTGAACAATAGATCCCTCACCATCAACAACGTCGATAACATCAAAATATGCATAGGTATTCATCCATTTTACTTCAACAACAAGGTGTGGAACTCGCCTAATCGGTGTTACTCTAGCCTGGTTAGCCAGTCGCAACTGTACAGGGGACCAAGCCAACTTCCAGATCTCCATATTTTTCCATGTCTGTCTTGTCAAAATATTGACATCTGAGCCTAGATGAAAGATGACTGATTCTACCTCATATTCCCCAATCTGAATAATCATGTGCATCTCTTTTCCTACCTCTTTCTTATGTAAATACTTTCTTACGGAGAGAAATTCCTATGGCTTGGGGTACCACAACAGACAGCTTGACTCCAGAAATCAATCCTTTCCAATATGCAATAGAAATTAAATGTCTAACACTAAAGGATCAGACCTCGTATCTTATTTCGGATGGTTGAAGTAGATCCCCGTTGAGCTTTCCAATCTTTAGCTTGAATTGATCTGTTACTTCCTCAACAACAAGTAAACAATATAAGCATTCTATATATCATGGTGTTAGATCTATTATAGCATATATAATCAATAATGTATAAGCATTTGACATTATCCAATGGAGAACATATTCATTCAAACACACATTATTGGACAAGAAAAGATATTTCTATTAATATAAATCATAGATTACAAGATACAACCTCTGACGGCACGTCTGCGAATTGAAGAAACTGAATCCCCCACTTGGGCCTCCACCACTTCAATCCTCCATATGTTGATAGCAAGCTCACAAGAAAAAGGTAAGCTTGGGAAGAACACAAAAGTGCTCCAAGGGACAAAGGGATGCATACTCAAGCATAAGTTTCGGCAACAATGGACTATAGTTTCGTTGCTCTCAATTCTCTCTTATGCCTTCAATGTACCAAGGGATTCCTTATATTTCTTTTCAAAGGGGTAATGAAAGGTTGAATCCGAGCGATATCAAGGCATAGGGAAGGCTAGGAGTCAAATGAGTCAGATCCATGTCAAGGAAAACTCCAAAAGGATTTGGATTATGCACACATCCTGATGTACGCGGTTTTAGTGCTCAAACCCGCGTATGTATGCGCTTATATGTTTGAAATTCGCATATATCAGTTTTCATGTGTTTTTAGGGATGATCAAGGAAAGATCAAAGGACAAAACGTGGTCCATAGGGTCTAAGGAGTTCGCAGCGGGACAGGGGAAGGCCATACAAAGTGTGAGTCACCTAGAGTGGTGAAATCCGCTATAACAGACTTCACCGTGGAATATTTTCATACCTAGGTCGGTTGATGCAACAAACTCTCAATATTGGAAAGAGCATCAGTATCTATTCCCAATGACAAACAACTTTAAAAAAAATGTTGCAAGGTACCACACTGCTGTGATGGTCCTACTACCGAATTGGAACAAAAAGAAATCAGAATGTCATAGATAGGTAACTTACCAATATTTCTTCCTATCACATCGTGTGCCTCAAAAAATGTATATTTTCACCATTGAAATCAAACTTCACCTTCTTCTTCATAGCCAACTGAATTTGTAGATGCGCTCTATCATCTCCCATTGTCCCTCCTCCAGACAGCAACATTAGCATCTTGCGTTATTGGTTCTGTTAAAATAATCACAACAATTGGTCCATGATTCTAGTTCATCAGTGGATTCATAGTTTGACTCACAATTTGATTTGTGTTCTAGTTCTGAAGTTGATTTTGGTTTTACAACTGATTATGATTCTACAATTGATTCTGATTCTGGTTCTGCAACTGAGTGGAATTCCATGCCTTCCACTTCACGATCAACTGCAAAAAATTCTACTGAGTGGACATATTGTTGCTACTGTAGAGCCATGTGCATTTGATTATATTGTGGTTGTGGCACAAACTAAAGTTGTAGTTGTGGTTGTGATACAAACTGTATCTATGGTTGCGACTACGGTACGAACTGCGTTTGAGGTGGCAGATGTACCACTTTCGATTGTAGTTGTGGTTGCTATACTGTTCAATGGTCCTCTCCCTTTACATAGTACATGTCCATTTTTCTATCCTAGAGTAGATCATATGCATGGAAATCCTTATCTTCGTGTCCAATAGATCAGCAAAATGTGCACTAGGTTTGTCAGCTTCATAACGATATTTTGCATATATACAAAATATTCATTTTGATTCCCATAAATTTAACATAGAACCATGTCACACTACCATAACTCAGTGGGTTTAGTGCTCCTGACAACAGGTAGTTTCGGTAATATTGAAAGTTATCCTTAGTATGTCCATCTGCGCGACATCTGGTGCACTAGAGCTCCTCAAGATGTTCCTTTCCTTTCTTGATATCTTGCAACTGGAGCTTTAAGTTCACCAACTACATCTATATCTGATTCATCCCAATTGCATTCTCACCAACTAGAGAAGCTTCCACTTCATTGCAATCTCCAGAACCTCGCTCTGTGTTGCGATCTTTTGTTGCATCAACTGTAGTCTTATATGAGACAGTAGCACCGTGATGAACCATTGCTTATGCTAAATATCTATCATCTCAAAGATGAATATTTCCATTAGTGTCTTAAATATTTAATCAAAATCCCAAATAGTTTCATTTGGATACTACTTACTATCTGTTTGTGCCAGAAATTGTTGCCAAGGCTAAAAGAAACAAGCCAACACAATATCAAATAAAACTCAATAGAGTAAACTAGGTTTTAGGGTTTCTTGAAAGTTTCTTGTGGTTATACAGTTTGGAGACAAACAAGGAATACACTCATGAGCCAAATAGCAACTAAATCATAAGCAAAGAAAGGCAAAGATACATAATCTATTCACCAAAATCCAACAGAAAATGATATTGAAGTTCATCCATAAAAGATAAGCATTACCAGCATACAAACATAGACCAGCGATGAATTTATCAGTTAAGCAACTAAACAAGTTAAAACATGAATCCAACACATAATTGAAGGGTGAAAAGGATCATATATTTCATAATTTTTCCATCAAATACATATAAGAGTTATGTACTTAGCTCATCAATAAGTCTAGCAGACCTCCTAAATTCCTCCAAAAAGTCCAACCCCTGTTCTGTCCTTCTAATCTATCTAAATACTGTTTTTACAAAATCACTTAGGGTCTAAAACCCTAACTTCCCTCAACCAACTCGATGGGATAACGTGATATTATATTTACAAAATAAAATATTGCTTCTAAAAACTTAAAAAAATTCTAACTACTTAAACTATTCCTCAAAAAACATAACAAACAAACTGACTAACTTGACAAACTCAAAGGTCTTTTGTAGCCTCAGCCAGTAAGGCTATTCCATCCAAAGCTTCAGCCTTCTTCCTGGCTCTCTTTTGGTCATCTTCTTGTGAGTTTTTCATTTTGCTTCTGTAGACTTTCAACAGTCAGCTTCAAATATGCACAGTGAAAATCAGTGGTTCTCTTCCTCTTCAAGGCTTCCTTGGACACTGCTGTTAGTTCTTGATAATGTTCATTAAATTCTTGCAAATCTTCTCTAAGTCTTCTGTTTGCTAAGATCATCCCATCATCCCATCATTCACCTCCTGCATGTAGTCCATTTGATATATGTATTGTTTAATAGTTCTCTGCATGTTCTCCTTTTCTGAATCAAATGGCTTCCCTGTTGTAGTATCTTGTGCATCACTGAGCATCCATGGTATATTAACCTTCTTGAAAATGTCTGCATATTCTTCTAACAGATTTGTAGAAATATCAGGAATACTAGGGTTTTCCTGAGTGTCTGTTTCTTTAGGTATAGTTTCATCTATTAACAGCTGGTCCTCGTCATAAGAAACTTCAGTTTCTTTTTCCTGTTTTTGTTTCAACAGTTCATTTCTTAATTCAACAAATATTGCAAATAGATTAATCTCAGTGTGAATTGAGTCTTCTACTGACTGTGATGACTTTTTTCCTTTTGCAGGTTGAAGAGTTGAACTTCTTACAATTGCCTCTTTCTTCCTTGTACTGCTCACTTTTCCAATATCTGGTTTTTCATCAGAAGAAACATCATCTAGAACAGTCACCTCTTTGGCATTCAAGCTAGGGTTAAGTAGTTTTTTCATATTCAACTTTAACTTATTCCTTAGCCTAGTTTTAGGCTTCCATCCTGGGGAAAATTCTCCCAGCATCTTCAAAGTTCTCCCTTGATGTCTTACTGTAGCTAACTCTACAGCCTTTACTTTGGTTTTATTTTTCTTAGGTCTGACTGTCTTGTTTCCCAGAGTGGAAAATTCCTTGCATGTACCAACCCTATCTTCAGTTTTGGCAATGGATTTATCTTCCTCTAAGAGATAACCTTCATCCTCTGATAGGATAGTGATGGGACTCCTTTGCTGGGCCTAAATGTCTTCTTATTTTACAGTAATCTATTCTATGACAATAGTCTCCTCTTTCATGAGAGCTTCTGTTGTTTCCTTATCCTGCACAGGGTGATCCTCTTTTTGTGTAAATAGTGAATATTTACCTTTACTGTTAGCTGAAAAATTTTGAGGTTCATTGTCATCCTTCAAGGGCTGTGGTGCTTCTTCAAGTTTAACCTCCTTCTTGTCTTTAGACTTGATCTCTTGACCTAGTTTCCTAACTAGGGTTTTCCCCTTATCCACTTGTTTCTTGATCTGTTGCTCCTCTTGCTTGATTTGAAAACCAGTGCAGAAAAGGACATAATTCCATGTCTTACCCTCCTTCTGTAAAGCAGTACTAATGATGAGCTTAATCAAACCATGGTGAAAGATAGATTGTGAAGTATGATCTTAATGCCCCTTGACTCTACTAGACATCTTCTGCAGGCTTTTGAAAAGGAAGAAAGGAAGGCTCATTTTGGATCCACCACCATATGTTGTAAAAACCTAAAATGGTATTTGAAGACATAAGCATATTTTCCTTCACAGGTGATATAGCTTTGCAAGATTCTAATGGGTTCCACCCACTCACTTATGAAATTTCGGATTAGTATGCCTTTACTCTAGTCTAGTGTAATATTAGGTAACAGGTACCTCTGGGGATCAAAAGTGAAAGGCAACTTTTTGAACCACTTTTCGGCTTCATTTTTTATTCCTGTAGCTTCTGCAACTAGCTCCACAATCAACTTGAACCGTGTATCAAAAAATATCATGTCCTGATTATAGCTTTTGGCAAATTGATAAGAGACTTCAGTATTGTAGCCATCGATCTTTTTGAAGAAGTATAGCCACCCTGCATTCTGGAAAAGATCTACAGAACCTGGGAATTTCTCGATCCAGCTTACATTAGTGGGCTCAGCCCTGTTTATTTTGCCACTTTTACCCATCTGTTTCAATGGCTGAACTCTATGACTTCTAGGGTTCTGTCAATGACCTAACAGCTGCTTTTTCCTTCTCACACCTCTAAGGTTTTGATTATAAGCTTTCCTGAATCTTCCTTGACTGTTTTCTTTTTTTTTAATGCAAGATAAGCTTACCACATGCTCAAATGATTTAGGTCACAAAATGCTCCACATTCCTCACTAAAACTGCTGGTGAAACTAGTTATCATCCCAACTGCTCATTTAGATACTAAACCATCTCTAGTATGTATAACAACACTTGTGTATTGTGGTTCTATACAAAAAAAATCCTTAATTCCTTTAAATGTAACTTATGAGTTGTCTCTGTGCAGAAAAAGGTTTTACACAAGTGATTTTAGCTGCCAGCTGCTATATCAATTTTAGGCGTCTAAGATCAACCAGAAATTGTTTATCTAGTAGATGAGGAGATATAAAAGCAATCTCCTGTCTGCTCATTTCCTGCTCACATTTGCTTTTAACACCAAAAACAGTAAGATTTAACACCTAATAAAATTCGGTCTTCCTGCAATTTCAAATGTTCGGCTCCTTCCTTACACTGTTTACAAGTAGCAAATCAATTTTTTGAAATTTGAATACCACAGAATACACAGCTCTTCACCCAGTCACATTTTCTGGTTTCGAAAATGTAATGGTTCAATTTAATGCTACCTTTCAACCCTCCACTCGCCACAGCATCTCAAAGTCACTTAAACAAATATCTCTTTGGAAGGAATCATATTTAAATACCTACCTTACTGTTTCCCTTAACCAATTTTAACAGAACAGGATTTACTGAGAAAGCCCCAATTCAACAGATACTAACAGGCTATCACAGAATACCTCATTTATGTCTTACTGTAGTCGCTTAAAATCACTATTGAGCTCTCTGATTGTCCAATTTATCTATACAATTGTCTTCATGCGTTCAATTTGATTCCAGGTGGCAGGACGAGAAAGCCCTAATTTCCTATGTAACTGTGAAAACCCCACCTTTGCTCTATAACAACAACTTCCATATTTTTGGAAAATATCATTGCTCCACTAAGTATTCAGCTTTACATTGCATGTATGGAATAACTTTCCTCGTATCAATCTTAATTTTTGCCTCTATCTGTCATGATAAGCTGCGTTCTAACTGATGATTATCATGATCTATTCCACGACACGAACCCACCTGCTTTCATGATGATTACTGGAGCAACACGTAGAAAAATCCTTAAATCATGTGATTAGTCACTTAGGAATTGAAATCATGTGAAAATTCAGCTTGAAAAACCATAATTTCTATGTGCGCGATATTCTTGTAGCGCCACTGTGTTAATTTTTCATGGTTGCGCTACAAGAATAATTTGAATTCAATTTTGGCGCAATTTTAAACCTTTTTTCCACTTTGCATGAGGTTTCAGTGATGTTTAAGTGATAACTATGCTCATAATGTAATTTGTGAATCCATTATTCAACATAATGACCTTCAGAACCCTTTCAAAGCTTAAAGGAAGAAAAACAATAAAAAACCTAAAGGCAAAAACTTGAAAATTTCACTAAAAACCAAAAAATTTCCAAAGTAAAAGAACAAACTCAAGAAAATAAGCAAAATCAGAATAAAATAGCAATCAAAGTATAAAATTAAAAGAAACAAGTTCATGACTTAACATCTGGCTCCAGCTGCAAGATGAAGTCCTCCCTGTGAGGCTTCAAGAACCTGTAGACCAGTGCCTTCTGTCTGCTACCTACTCGTCTGCAAAATTTCCATTGGGCTATGGATTCTTTATTATGCTTCACTCACACCGGTATGTACAATAAAAAGTGAAAATCCCCTTATAGACTGTAAAGATGCTTGAGGAATCGTCCATTAACTGGACTGGACAACTCCTCACCTACCAAAAACTGCAGGATAAAAGTATTATTTTCCAAAACCTTAGACACTAGGAAAGGGCCAAACCAGAGGTTATCAAACTTACCATTCTTACCTTTTTGCTCTTTCCTTGCATCCCACCTTATAACCATATCACCAACTAAGAAAGTGTTTTCTTTGATGTTCCTGTCAAATCTGCTTTTGATCTTCAATCTGTACAACTGTGCCCATCCACTTTTTCCCTATTCTACTGCAATTCTATCATCTCATAAATCCTTCTCTGCATATCATTTGGATCCTCCTGAGAATTCTGAAGAAATTTTATCACTGGGATTCCCAATTTAACAGGAAACACTGCATCTGTACCATAAAATAACTGGAAGGGAGAAGTTCCAATTGCTTGTTTTACTGTTATCCTATCAGCCCATAATGCATATTTTCAGCATTGAATCCCATGATCTTTTGTTATGCTTGAGCAGCTTCTTAATACTCTGAATGATGATCTTATTTGAGGATTCAGCCAAACCATTACCCTGGGGATAGTAAGGAGTTGAATGCTTCAGTAGGATGCCATTCTTTTCACAAAATGCTGCCATTACCTTAGACTTGAAGGCCTTAGCATTATCTGTCACTAATTTCTAAGGACACCCAAACCTACTCAGGATATTTTCTTCAATGAATTCCATGACTACCTTGTTTGTAGCATTCCTAGTAGGAATGGCCTCCACCCATTTGGTAAAAAAATCTGTTGCAGCTAAAATCCATTGGTGTTGTCCTGAGGAAGCTGGATTTATTTCTCCAATAAAATCCAGACCCCATTGCTGAAAAGGAGAACTTACTGCAATAGGTTTCAGGGGCAATGACAATAATTTCTGTTTACCAGCAAACTTCTGACAAGGGCTACAGGCTCTTACCTACTGATAAACATCTGCAAACAAAGAGGGCCAATAATATCCAGCTCTTAAAATCTTGTATGCTGTTGCTTTCCAGAACTTGTGACCTCCACAAGCACCTTCATGAGATTCAACAATTACTCCTTCAATTTCATATTTGTCCAAGCATATGAGTAGGATACCCCCTGGGTCCTTCCATAACAACTGATCTTCTACTAAACAATACTTAGTAGCTTTAAGTTTTTAAGATCTAGCAGCTTTCCTATCCAAATGCTCAGGACATTGTAAAAACAACAGGAAATAAACAATGGCTGCATACCATACTGATGATGAATAAAAGTCCATGATCTTTTCTTTTTCCAGTATTTCTTTATCTTCTTCCTGAGCTAATTCTTTAGTCATGACATGCAATCCCAGAGCCTGACAATTTGATTCAGCCAGCAGCTTGGCTAGACCTTGTCCCTTGACAAGCTTGGTAGGTCTGATCTCTACATCATATTCCATGATCTTAGCAATCCATCTACCTCTTTTCCGTTCACTATCAGGATGTGTTAACACATCTTTTACAGTAGCATTAGGTACAAATGAAATAACTTTAGAATGCAACACATAGATTCTGAAAATTTTTAAAGCCTTTACCAGAGCATAGGCCTGCTTTTCTAAAATACTGTACTTCAGTTCAGAATCTCTTAGAGTTTTACTGAAGAATGCAATAAACTGTTCTAGTCCTTCTTTATTCTTCTGCAATAAAACAGTTGCTATCGTATCTTCTGATGCAAATGAGAATGCAAGAAATTCTCTGGTAAAATATGGGCTTACTAATACAGGAGCTTCAATAAGAGCCACTTTAATTTTCTCAAATGCAGCCTTTGCCTCAGTGGTCCATCTGACTTATTGATCCTTTTTCAGCATGGCCGTGATTTGTTTGATAGTTTCAGCAAATTTGGGTATAAACCAATGCATAAAATTGATTTTACCAATGAATGATTGGACATACTTTTTACTCCTTGGTAAACTTATCTTCAATATAGCTTTTACCCTTTCAGGATCAATTCTTATGCCATCAGCAGACACCAAATGACCAAGCAATTTACCTTCCTGTACAGCAAAGTGTGACTTCTTTGGACTTAAAGACAAACCAAATTTTCTGCACTTCAGGAAAGTCTGCTTCAAATGCGCGTCATCTGACTGTGAGAAAACAGTGATATCATCCAAGTAGATTACCACAAATTTGTCCTTTTCTCCAACAAAAGCAATATCCATTGCTCTCTGAAATGTGGCTCCAACGTTCATCAGACCAAAAGGCATCTTATCGTACATGAAGGTTCCCCAAGGAGTTGTAAAATTTGTTTTCTCCTTATCATCAGGGTGCATAGAAATCTGATTGTACCCCAAGAAACCATCCACCATAGAAATCCTATGTGCCCCAACTACTTGCTGCAATACTTGTTCAATCTTAGGTAGAGGATAGTTATCTTTTAATGAAGATATCTTCAAATTTCTGAAGTCAACACATAACTTGATTTCTCCACTCTTTTTTCTGACAGGAACCAGATTAGCCACCCATGAAGAATACCTGAGAGGCACTATGATCTTTGCATCCAGCAGCTTCTTCACTTCTTTTTCAATAACAGGAAACAAAGTTGGATTAATCCTCCTTAGTTTATGACGAAAAGGTTTAACATTTGGTTTTAGAGGTACCTTATGCTATATGATTCCTGTATCATAAGTTCTTAGTTCCTCATAAGACCATGCAAAAAAATCCACATACTCCTTTAACAATTTGATATACTTGTTTCTTTGTTCATCTGTAAGTGATTTAGAAATTTTGACCATTCTCGGATGTTCTACAGAACCAATATTACACTCTACCACATTCTCTTCTGAATACTGAACAACAGACTTTGAAGGTGTATCATCCTTTGTAAATATTCTTTCCAGAGGTACCAAACCTTTTGGGATGAAATTGCTCTTCAATTCAATAATTTTATGTTCAGCTATCTCATCTTTAGCAATCTCATCAACCTGTCCCTCTTCTTCATCCTCATCCTGATCAATGAGGGAATTTGAAAACTCATCTGTAATATCTAGGAACCTTTTAATCTCAATGTCATCTTCGAACACTTTCCACTGCTTCACATTATCTGATACGGAAGGTCTATACCTCACCTCAATGGGATACCTCAACTGAGTAGTCTTAGGGATTCTAAAGTGTGTGGCAGCCAAGGCCAATGAATCTGCAGTTTGATTATAATCTCTTGGAATATAGGTAATATTAAAAGCTACAAAATAGTTTTCAAGCATGTCCCATACCTCATTCCGATAGAGTTTTAGCAAACCCTGCTTCACTTGATAGTTGCTCTTCACCTGCTAAACAACTAATTCGGAGTCGCCAAATGTAGCAATCTGCTGAATGCCTAAATCCTTGGCAGCTTTTAATCCTAATATCAAAGCTTCATACTCAGTAGTATTGTTTGTAATAATAAACTCCAACTCATACATGAGCTTTACGGTTTCACCTCCAAGGGATATGAGAAGAACCCCTGCACCTGCTCCCTCTTTGCAAGAGGATCCATCAAAGTATAATCACCACAGTTCATCTTCTTCTTCTCTGCTGTGTTTTACTGGTTGTTCCTTTTCCACCTGTAACAATCCAGCAGTATTGTCTTCGTCACTAAAATGTAGCATGCAAGTGCCCAAGTCTTTGTCAACAGCATATAGTGGATGATTGGTAGGGTTCTTGTCATCTGTTACAATGTAAGCAAACTGCAGCTCTCTGTACAACCTTGTATTTTCTCCACCAAACACAGGAATTGTAGCATATGATAGATCCATTTGTAAGGTCCCCCCAACCTTCTTTTCCCAAGACCTAGAAAGAAGTAACCCAAACTTCGGTGTAATATCAGCTACCACAACATCCATGATCACACTTTTCATAGGTAACTGAGCCAGGCTAACAACCATGTCCTTTATTACACCTAAACATTTCACTGCTCGGGAATCAAATGCATACATATCATGATAAGGCTTAGTGATACTCAGACCCAAAGCCTCCATAACAGCCTTTGGCATCAAATTGTGTGAAGCTCTCGAATCTAACAAACAATTGTGTATCATCTGTTCATGGATTGTCACGGTTATGTAGAATGGAGGTGAAGCACATGCTTCATTTTCAGTCTTTTCAGCCAGGACTGATCCAATGAAAATCCTAGGGTTTTCTTCTTGCAAATTTACTGTGTCTGAAACAGGTTGAATACTTGCTGAATTCATTACTTTCAGGACTGTTTCTTTATATGAAGGATTTTTTATTAATTCAGTTAAAGGTACAGGAATCTTTAACTTTCCCAATTCATTCTCTAAACTGAAATTCTGGATAGTTTTATTTACCTCTTCAACTTATGTAATCTTCTTTGTTTTTTCTGAAACTTGCTTTTTCTCTGTCACAGGATCAGCTACTTGTTTAGCAGGGATAGCTGCTTTCTTTTTCGGGGCTTGTATCACCTGTTTTGGACCTGACGTCAAGTTTACAGTCTTCTTAAGCTCATTTTGACAGACAGCAACAATTACAGTAGTCTTTTCCAGCTCTGAATCATCTCTGTTTCGAACATGTCAGCATCATAATATTCTGCATTTAGAAATTCTTCCTCAGTGACGAAACCTCCAGACAATCCTTCTCCAAAATGATTCATATCTTGATCAGTCTCTTCGAAGAGCAGCTCTTCATCAAATTCTTCCTCATCAGCCACATTGTTTTGAAGAGGTGGTGGCACTCTTTGGCCCTCATTTTCTCTTCTTTCTCGCTGAATATCATTATTCCTGCATTCTCTTGGCATGAAACAGGGAGCAATTTGCCTTCTAAACTGATTCTGATTATTAGGATTTCGTTCACCTTCAGGAGAAGGCTTGCTAGAATTTTTCTCAAGCTCTAATTTGTTCAGTTTTGCAGTCAGAATCTTCACCAACTTATCCATTTCATCCATTTTCCCTTCTGCAGTAAGTGAAGATGAACCTCTTGGAGCTGCTTCCTTCTTTCCTTTTCTTTCATACAGCTGCTGAGCTATTTCCTTCTTTAGTCTATTTGAAGCCAATATGTTTGATTCTACTTCCAGAGCTGCATCTTGCATATTCAACAAAGAAATAGGTCTCCTTTCTCTCAGTAATAAAGAGAATTCATGATTGAAAGCATTTGCATATGTCAGTTTAGTTGATGTTTCTGTAGGCTTTAACTCAACAGGAATTCTACTGTACATCTTGTTAAACCTCTTTGAGAAGTCTGCAACAGTCTCATCCTTTTTCCTCCTAAGAGCTCCAAACTTAGTGATGTAGTATGTATGGTCTTTAGTGTCCCCCCATTGTCTCATGAAGAGATCACGAAGTTCTTCAATGATAGTGATGGAGTTAGCAAGAAACTCTCTGAACCACTTCCTTACATCTCCATCAAGGCTCTGAACAAACACTCTCATCCATACATCCTTAGCCTCGATGTTTTGGCTATCAGCATAACTGAGGAAAGATTCACAATGTTCTTCAGCTGTGGTTTCCCCTTGTCCATTGAATCTAGGAAAATATTTCTAATAGTCACCCCCAAGCAGTGCATGTAAAGGCTGAGGTAAGACCAATGGTGCATATCTGGCTGCAACCATCCAGTCCATCATGTCTATGGGTTGATTTTGGGCTGCCATTTTTGGACTGACTGATTTTGATGATGAAGAAATTTGGCTAGAACTTGAATGAATGGGGTTTTTTTCTACTTTCAATTCAAAAAGAGGTATTTTACCAGGATAGGTAGCTTTAGATTTTATGAAGGATTGAGGATTGGTAAAAATTTGGAAACTACTGTTAGGAATTGTTGGTTTTACCCAAGGTGAAGTTTCCTCTTCTTTCTTTGACATAGACGAAGCTAATGAACCATCCAACTTTTCAAGGTCAAATAGGGAGGGTAATGACTGAGATATTCTAATATTTATTGCCATCCTCAATATCTGTTCAGGATCTGTAACACTCAATTGCAATGGTGAAGTAGGTCTGTTCCTAGTTCCCACTCCTCTAGAAGCCACTGTGACAAATCTGGTGAAAAATAGCCTTAAAATGTGCTGGTTTAAGTTCACCCATTAAAACCAGTAAAACTGATAAGTATCCCAGGGAAAATATGTCTTCAACTTCGTTCCCCAACAACGACGCCAAAGATGTTTGTGCCAGAAATTGTTTCCAAGGCTAAAAGAAACAAGCCAACACAATCTCAAATAAAACTCAATAAAGTAAACTAGGTTTTAGGGTTTCTTAAAAGGTTTTTGTGGTTATACAGTTTGGAGATAAACAGAGAATACACTCATGATCCAAATAGCAACTGAATCATAAGCAAAGAAAGGCAAAGATGCATAATATATTCACCAAAATCCAACAGAAAATGATATTGAAGTTCATCCATAAAAGATAAGCATTACCAACATACAAACATAGACCAGCGATGAATTTATCAATTAAGCAACTAAACAAGTTAAAACATGAAGCCAACACACAAATGAAGGGTGAAAAGGATCATATATTTCATAATTTTGCCATCAAATACATATAAGAGTTATGTACTTAGCTCATCAATAAGTCTAGCAGACCTCCTGAAGTCCTCCAAAAAATCCAACCCCTCTTATGTCCTTCTAATCTATCTAAATACTGTTTTTACAAAATCAGTTCGGGTATAAAACCTTAACTGCCCTCAACCAACTCGATGGGATAAAGTGAGATTATATTTACAAAATAAAATATTGCTTCTAAAAACTTAACTAAAGTCTAACTAATTAAACTATTCCTCAAAAAACATAACAAACAAACTGACTAACTTGACAAACTCAAAGGTCTTTTGCAGCCTCAGCCAGTAAGGCTATTCCATCCAAAGCTTGAGCCTTCTTCTTGGCTCTCTTTTTCTCATCTTCCATGTCTGCTAATCTTTTTGTGAGTTCTTCATTTTGCTTCTGTAGACTTTCAACAGTCAGCTTCAAATCTGCACAGTGCAAATCAGTGGTTCTCTTCCTCTTCAAGGCTTCCTTGGACAGTACTGTCAGTTCTTGATAATGTTCATTAACTTCTTGCAAATATTCTCTAAGTCTTCTATTTGCTAAGATCAGCCCATCATTGACCTCTTGCATGTATTCCATTTGATGTCTGTATTGTTTAATAGTTCTCTGCATGTTCTCCTTTTCTGAATCAAATGGATTCCATGTTGTAGTACCTTGTGCATCACTGGGCATCCATGGTATATTAAGCTTCTTGAAAATGTCTGTATCTTCTTCTAACAGATTTGTAGAAATATCAGGAATACTAGGGTTTTCCTGAGTGTCTGTTTCTTTAGGCATAGTTTCATTTATTAACAGCTAGTCCTCATCATAAGAAACTTCAGTTTCTTTTTCCTGTTGTTGTTTCAACAGTTCATTTCTTAATTCAACAAATATTGCAGATAGCTTAATCTCAGTGTGACTTGAGTCTTCTACTGACTGTGATGACTTTTTTCCTTTTGCAGGTTGAAGAGCTGAACTTCTTACAACTACCTCTTTCTTCCTTCTACTGCTCACTTTGTCAATCTCTAGTTTTTCATCAGAAGAAACATCATCTAGAATAGTCACTTCTTTGGTATTCAAGCTAGGGTTAAGTAGTTTTTTCATATTCAACCTTAACTTATTCCTTGGCCTAGTTTTAGGCTTCCATCCTGGGGCAAATTCTCCCAGCATCTTCAAAGTTATCCCTTGATGTGTTACTGTAGCTAACTCTACAGCCTTTACTTTGGTTTTCTTTTTCTTAGGTCTGACTGTCTTGTTTTCCAGAGTGGAAAATTCCTTGCATGTAACAACCCTAGCTTCAGTTTTGGCAATGGATTTATCTTCCTCTAAGAGATAACCTTCATCCTTTGATAGGATAGTGATGGGACTCCTTTGCTAGGCCTGAATGTCTTCTTCTTTTACAATAATCTGTTCTATGACAACAGTCTCCTCTTTCATGACAGCTTTTGTTGTTTCCCTATCCTGCACAGGCTGGCCCTCTTTTTGTGTAAACAGTGAATATTTATCTTTACTGTCAGCTGAAAACTTTTGAGGTTCGTTGTCATCCTTCAAGGGCTCTGGTGCTTCTTCAAGTTTAACCTCCTTCTTGTCTTCAGACTTGATCTTTTGACCTAGTTTCCTAACTAGGGTTTTCCCCTTATCCACCTGTTTCTTGATCCGCTGCTCCTCTTGCTTGATTTGAAATCCAGTCCAGAAAAGGAAATAATTCCATGTCTTACCCTCCTTCTGTAAAGTAGTAATAATGATGAGTGTAATCAAGCCATGGTGAAAGATAGATTGTGAAGTATGATCTTGATGCCCCTTGACTCTACTAGACATCTTCTGCAGGCTTTTGAAAAGGAAGAAAGGAAGGCTCATTTTGGATTCACCAACCATATGTTGTAAAAACCTAAAATGGTATTTGAAGACATAGGCATATCTACCTTCATAGGTGATATAGCTTTGCAAGATTCTAATGGGTTCCACCCACTCACTTCAGAAATTTTGGATTAGTATGCCTTTACTCCAGTGTGGTGTAATATTAGGTAACAGGTACCTCTGGGGATCAAAAGTGAAAGGAAACTTTTTGAACCACTTTTCACCTTCATTTTTTATTCTTGTAGCTTCTGCAACTAGCTCCACAGTCAACTTGAACCTCAGTGTATCAAAAACTATCATGTCCCGATTATAGCTTTTGGCAAATTGATAAGAGACTTCAGTATTGTAGCCATCAATCTTTTTGAAGAAATCTAGCCACCCTGCATTCTGGAAAAGCTCTACACAACCTGGAAATTTCTCAATCCATCTTACATCAGTGGGCTTAGCCCTATTTATTTTTCCACTTTTACCCATCTATTTCAATGGCTGAACTCTGTGACTTCTAGGGTTCTGCCAATGACCTAACAGCTGCTTTTTCCTTCTCACACCTCTAAGGTTTTGATTATCAGCTTTCCTCAATCTTCCTTGAATGTTTTATTTTTGTTTTTAATGCAGGATAAGCTTACCACATGCTCAAATGATTTAGGTCACAGAATGCTCCACAGTCCTCACTAAAACTTCTGGTGAAACTAGTTATCATCCCAGCTGCTCATTTAGATACTAAACCATCTCTAGAATGTATAACAACACCTGTGTATTGTGGTTCTGTACAAAAAATAATCTTTAATGCCTTTAAATGCAACTTATGAGTTTTCTCTATGCAGAAAAAGGTTTTACACAACTGATTTCAGCTGCCAGCTGCTATATCAATTTTAGGCTTCTGAGATCAACTGGAAATTGTTTATCTAGTAGATGAGGAGATATAAAAGCAATATTCTGTCTACTCATTTCCTGCTCCCATTTGCTTTTAACACCAAAAACACTAAGCTTTAACACCTAATAAAATTAGGTCTTCCTGTAATTTCAAATGTTCGGCTCCTTCCTTACACTGTTTACAAGTAGCAAATCAATTTTTTGAAATTTGAATACCACCGAATACACAGCTCTTCACCGAGTCATCTTTTCAGGTTTCGAAAAGGTAATGGTTCAATGTAATGCTACCTTTCAACCCTCCACTCACCACAGCATCTCAAATTCACTTAAATAGATATCTCTTTGGAAGGAATCATGTTTAAAAACCTACCTTACTGTTTCCCTTAACCAATTTTACAAGAACATGCTTTACCGATAAATCCCCAATTCAGCAGATACTAACAGGCTATCACGGAATACCTCATTTATGTCTTATTGTAGTCGCTTAAAATCACTGTTGAGCTATCTGATTGTCCAATTTAGCTATACAAGTGTCTTCATGCATTCAATTTGATTCCAGGTGGCAGGACGAGAAAGCCCTAATTTCCTGTGTAACTATGAAAACCCCACCTCTGCTCTATAACAGCAACTTCCAGCTTTTTGGCAAATATCGTTGCTGCACTAAGTATTCAGCTTCACATTGCATGTATGGAATAACTTCCCTCGCATCAAACTCAATTTCTTCCTCTATCTGTCATGATAAGCTGCGTTCTAACTGATGATTATCACGATCTATTCCACAACACGAACCCACCTGCTTTCATGATGATTACTGGAGCAACATGTAGCAAAATCCTTAAATCATGCGATTAGTCACTTAGGAATTGAAATCGTGTGAAAATTCAGCTTGAAAAACCATAATTTCTATGCGCGCAATATTCTTGTAGCGCCACTGTGTTAATTTTTCATGGTTGCGCTACAAGAATAATTTGAATTCAATTTTGGTGCAATTTTAAATCTTTTTCCACTTTGCATGAGGTTTAAGTGATGTTTAAATGATAACTATGCTCATAATGTAATTTGTGAATCCATTATTCAACATAATTACCTTTAGAACCCTTTCAAAGCTTAAAGGAAGAAAAACAATAAAAAACCTAAAGGCAAAAACTTGAAAATTTCACTAAAAACCAAAAAATTTCCAAAGTAAAAGAACAAACTCAAGCAAATAAGCAAAATCAGAATAAAATAGCAATCAAAGTATATAATTAAAAGAAACAAGTTCATGACTTAACACTATCCTTTATTTTTGTAATGTATTTGTTATAGCTGATTTTACCACTCCAGGTGAATCACACTTGTATGGCCTTTCCCCTGTCCCTCTGCAAACTCCTTATACCCCTTGGACCATTTTTTGTCCTTTGATGTTTCCTTGACCATCCCTAAAAACATGTTAAAATCCATATACGTGACTTTTAAACCCCCAATCGTGTATATATGCGGGTTTGACCACTAAAACCGCATACATCAGGATGTGTACAAAATCCAAATCCTTTTGGATTTTTCCTTGACATGGATCCGGCTCACTTGACTCTTGGTCTTCGATATGCCTTGAGATCGCTCAGATTCGACCTTTCATTACCCCTTTGAAAAGATATATAAGGAACTATTCGGTACATTGAAGGCATAAGAGAGAATTGAGAGCAAAGAAACTATAGTCCATTATTGCCAGAACTTATGCTTGAGTCTACATTCCTTTGTCCCTTGGAGCACTTTTGTGTTCTTCCCAAGCTTTCCTTGTGCTTGTGAGCTTGCTATCGAGAGATGGAGGATTAAGGTGGTGGAGGCCCAAGTGGGGGATTCAGTTTATCCGATTCGTAGATGTGCTGACAGAGGTTGTATTCATTGTAATCTCTGATTTTATATTAATAGAAATATCTTTTCCTATCCAATAATGTATGTTTGAATGAATATTTTATCCATGGGATGATTTCAAATGCTTATACATTGTTGATTATATATGCTAGAATAGATCTAACACCAATCTATATAGTATGCTTGTATTGTTTACTTGTTGTTGAGGATGTAATTAATCAATTCAAGCTGAGGTTGGAAATCTCAACGGGGATCTACTTCAACCATCCGGAATAAGGTATGAGGTCTGATCAGTTAGTGTTAGATATTTACTTTCTATTGCATATTGGAAAGGATTGATTTCTGGAGTCAAGTTGTTTGTTGTGGTACCCCAATCCATAGGAATTTCTCTCTCTAATAGAATTGGCGACTCCAATGGAGAGTTCCTAGTAGTTGTCCTTTGGGGTTTTTCTATCAGCATTCAATGACTTTGAATTTCTCTTTCTCTCTTGTTTCTGTGTCGGGTCTGGGGGAATGTTTGCCTGGTAGTGTCTAATTGGTGTGAATTTTGTCTCAACTTGTCTGTTTTCCTTGATTTTTATGCACTTTTCTTCCTCTACATGAGTTTTGAACTCACAGTTGCGTATACATGCGGTTTTCTCTTCTATTTCCGCATATAAATGCGGGTTTACTGCGAACAGTTGCATATGCCCTTAGTTTTTCCTTTTAGAGGAAGTTAAATGGTTTCTTGGTGAGTTTTGATGACCATTGGGTCTCCTTTGATACTTCCAGAGTTTGTATACATCCTTGTTTCTGACCAGAGACGTTCTTTTAGGGTAAATTTCTTTTTTTTAAGAATGTTCTTGTCACTGCATTTTCAATTTTTTGTTTTGCGATTAGTGAATTAGATTTCTTTTACCTTAGTGCTTTGCTTAAGTGCTGCTTGAGTGTGCTTGCAGAGTCTGAGAGTTGTAAAATCATTATTTTTTCTTCTATATCTCATTTTTATTTCAAAAAATCCAAAAATATTTGCTTATCATCATGCATTGCATTTTGCATTTTGCATAGTACTTGCACTAGATTTGCTTTGGAGTATTAGTCAGGATTTCATATAGGAAAGTTTGCATTTATCATTTGAAGAAAATCGTGCATTTCACGTAGTAGCATACCATGTTTTCATGGACACAATGCATTTGCATTGATTGTTAGGTGTGCATTTTACTTCATGTTGTGTCGTAACACCATTAGTTGCACGGCCATATCCCTCTTTTGAGTAATAAAGCCAATTAAAATCAACGCTTAATTAAAATGAACTACACTATTTTATTTGATAGGGTTCACCAACAAGATTAAGTTTTAGGGTCTTGGAATAGTTCATTGTGAGTAAGATCTCCAAGACCACTAAACAACAACATGTATGTGTCTGTCTAGGTGAGTGTGTGAAAATCCTTGGTATAACCAGTGTTTCTCAGGATCCTCCTCTCAAAAGGGAGTTAATCTTGAGGCAGTGTGAGCGGTTATTGATTGGGATGACCCCTAGTCATAACTGAGTAGCACCAGAGACATTTCCAGGATTGTATTCGTATCCGGGAGCTCTTTCGAGAGTTTCGAGCTTTGCTACCCTGCCCATACGGTCAATCCCGCCTGTGACTATCCACCTGAGCATTGATTATATTGAGGTGAGCTTAGTGGCCTTACCTAGGATATCGAGGGGCTACTTTGCAGGGGTTATTATATGGGTGTCCAAGCTAGGTTGGGGTCAGACAGCACAATCACTTTACGCGTTGAAGCTGAGGGCCACAATAATTGGTTACGTACCTCTGCTTGTGTATGGAAGTCTCAAGCCTCTCCTAGGAAAGACATACCTGCTTCATTTGGGAGCTCACTTATCCTACCCTTGATTGCTTGTATTTGGCTTTAGATTTTATTGGTAATTGCTCTGTGCATGATAGCTTGCCTAGGGTTTGCGTAGATAGTGAGTATTTTCTATTTTTTGAGTCATTGTGGATTCGGGTGCGGCTCCTCACCATTCTCGTCGTTTAGAAAGACTTCCACCTTATACGTCTGCTCCTCCTTTGGGAGAGAGAAATAGATATTCTAGGTGGACTACTTTACACATTGATTCACACACCACGGGAGACCACATTCAAGGTATTCCTGAACCACCTTCTCCCATTCATGTGGAAGATGGGGAGTTTACTCCTAATTATGATCCTTCACCAGACTTGACTGAGTTAGGTCATGTGATTTCTGAGATAGGTACTTTTCATGATAGACCTACTTACTCTAGGGTTGATTCCCCATTGACGCATCGCTGGTATGGGATGTCATGTTGATGTATATCTAACTTCGGAATGTATTCTTCTATGTATTTCATATATTGTAACCCGATGTTTATTCCGGGATGTTTCTATTATGTATTTGAGTCATGTGGTCATGCCCCGATGTTCCGATCGGGAGGATTAATAATGTAAACAAGTCATATCAAGTCATTAGGTAAGTCCCCACAGTTTAGGGGCACTTGGGTTATTATACACTAATTAAGGTGTAGGCTCAAGTAATTAATTATAAGTTAAGCCTACATGGTTGAGTGCACTTCAAGTCAACGGAAGAATATAAATAGAGAGTGAGAGTCTCTCTATTTATCACTTGTGAATTCCATCACTTGCTCTCTCAAGTGTGGCGCACCTTTGGAGAAGGAAATCTTTGGCTTGACAGAAGAGAGAAAGCTGTTGTTGTGTTGGGAGGTCATCTTACTGTTTTGGGATCACATCTTGTGGTGATACTATCTTAGAGGAAGTTGAGGAGTTTTCTCCATTTATGGTTTCCCCTCCTAAAATCTTTGTGTCTCTTGTCTCTTGTGATGTGCTTATGTGATTGCTGTGCTTGTTATTCTCTCAGTGAAAAGATCTTATCATAATGCTAGCTTAAATGTTGAAAAACTAACATGGTATCAGAGCTAACCTGAGAAGAAGACATTGTGCAGCTATAGGAACTAGGGCTTCCTATTTTGTGGATCTTCCTCCACATATTTTCAGCAAAAGTATGCTAGGATGACTCTCCATTGAAGGGTGCATCTTTCTGTCGATGCGAAATTCAATTTCAAGCATTTTCAGTTTAGATGTGGAAATTAGGGCTTTCTACAGAAGAGGAATTTTTGAGTTAGACTAGCATAGGATTGTTCTCCTCATCAAAACCGAAATTTAGAGACCTGGATCAATAAATTTGGTTGGGTGAAACTCCGGGAAAATCAAACCCTAGTTTGACCGTGAGCTAGGAGAAACCCTAAATACTAAAACTGCTACGTTTTGGTATAGTCGCTATATTCCGAGATTGGCGAAGTCTCAGAAGCTGAAAATTTTAGGGGCCAAATATAAAATCCTGATGAAAACTGTTGCCCAATTTAACCCTCTGATTTGCTATATTCTAGGAGATATGATCTCTCCAAGTTAGGGTTCCATCCTCTTCCAGAAATCATCCATAAACAGGACACCTGGGAAGATCTGTAATATATTGGGCTACAGAGGTCCAAATGGAATTCCTGAAGATGTTCCATAAAGGGTACGGACTTTACTTTCTGTGGTATGAATTTCAGACTCATAAGATGAACCATTGACACGTGGAATGCCGTACAACTTCGCTGTTCTGAATAGTCCAGTAACAGGTCACCTTGGGAAAAGGATCATAAATCCCAAATGGTGAAACCAATGCTGATTAAACCTATGTTTTTGGATCAGGTACATGCGAGGTTACCTCAGTGAGAAATTTCAGACATAGAGGATCATTAATTGCAGAGATATCACAGAAACAGTAACAGGCATTTCTACAGAAGAAATCAGAAAATTAGGGCTTCCTGTTCCGCGAGTTTCGCTTCACTATTTTCGGAAAAGGAGTACATTGGACAGCTCCATTTGAAAAGATCTATCTGTTCATACAATCAGATCTGAAAGATTCCAAGTTTTGAAAATTATGGTTTCTGTGACAAACCCTAGATCAACGAACTCTGGGACAAGGACGGACACCTCAAATCGGTAAGATCTAATCCTTTGCTATTTCCATTTGAGGTTCTCATTTCAATATGATATATCACATCATCTTAGTTAAAAGCTTGCGGAAGTTGACAACTTCCAAACCTGTAAGTATATGATCTCTCTGAAGAAAATGGATTGGACACCTACATGAGGATGGAGGTTCCAGTTTCAGAGGGAGACGAGGCCAAAGAAGACATCGTGCTCATGCTGCAGAGGATTATGAACCATCCAGAAAGAGATCCAGATATGAAAGAGAAGATTCTTCAAGCGAGGATGAATATGTTCTAATATCAGCTCTCATAGGTAACATTACTCATGGAAGTTATGATTGGCTTATAGACAGTGGGGCTTCCAAACATATGATGGGATTCAAGGAATCCTTTGTAAGACTATTAGAACATGAATCACCTCACAAGGTTAAACTTGTAGATGACTACCAATATCCAATAAAAGGTAGTGAGGAATCTTCATACAAGCTAGACTCTGGAATGCAGGTTGCATTCATAGATGGTCAAATCATCATGTGACCAAAGGAAAAGACTATCGATGATGCGGTAGTGATTGGAGAACAAGAAGGAGGCCTGTATGAATTGAAGGGCCATCCAGAACAAGCCTTGATCCATGTAGAGCCAAATGAGCTTTGGCATAGAAGGCTTGCACATGTGCATTATAGAGCACTACCTATTGCAAGCAATGCTGTTGAAGGTCTTCTTGAATTTCAAGCTATTTGAAGGGAAGAACAAAGTCAGAATATGACCTAAAGAAACCAGTTGAAGAATGTGAAGATCCAGAATGTAGAGACCATGCAGTCATAAGAGTCTCTCAAATCAAAGAACAACTTGAAGTGGTAAAAGAAAAAGTGAAGAATGCAGAAGTGATGATGGCCACCTTGAATGGCCTCCCAGGATTGTGGAATTCATTCATTCAAGGAATGTGTTCCAGAAGGAAGTGATTACTTTCAGCAAACTTTGGGAAGAAGAAGAAGCTTGAATCATAAGAAGAGAAGAGAAGATGGGAGAAATTGAAGATCAAGAAAAAAAGATCCCTCAAGCAATGAGGAATATGAAGAACTCAACTCTTGAAGAACTTCTTATCCACCTTAGCATTTGGATAAGAAACGATGCGACTATGAATGAAGAAGATGATGAAGCTGAAGGCTCAAGAAGGAGTCTACCCTCAAAAAAAATAAAGATAAGTATTCAATTGTCATTTCATTATATTATTTTGTTATGCATTTGTTTATATTCAGTTGTTGTATTATGCATGATAGGATGTTTGCATTAATGACAGCATACTACTAATATGCATGTGATGGGTAAGTAGCTCATGGTGCTATACAAATTATCCATTGCTACTTATCTAGAATGAAACCTCTTTGCTGACATATTGGATTAGTGCACAATCTCAATGTTGTCCTGGTAGAGATGGAAGGCATCTATAAAGTTTCAGTGAGATATGGATGAATGTTGTATTGGATAAAGTAGTTGCATGATCATATATTTATGCATAAGATTTTGCCAATATGAATTTTCCTTATGAAATGTTTCTAACCATGCAAATGCATTTGACATGTAGGAAAGATCGCATACATAATCGCCTACAAGCAAAGAAGGATGAAGACTTGTTCCGAAGAACAAGTGATGACAGTTCAAAGACAAAGAATAATATGACAAGCTAACAGATGGGTGGAAGATGAACTTTTGAAGAAGTTCAAGATAGAGGATCTTAGTATCCAGTGATCCTAGATGGATACTACTTGTCACTCCAATACAGAATGTTTCGGTGCATAGAGTACGGAAGACAGAGGGAGTATGATGCTCTGCTTCAGAGGGAGTGATTGCAGAAGATCCTGAGGTTTGACATGGTACGACAGGATGGGAAGATTACTGATGATTCTAGGCTTTACTGAGAATAAAGTGGATTCGAACCTTTGATCCAAGGTTGAATGTGGAAGACCAGTGATGCTCCTGTTACGTGTCGATGCACTATTGTTCTAGGTATGGTGGTGTGGCAGAATACAGATGGAATCTTCCTTGGACAAGGGAAGTATGCAGTAGAGATCCTAAAGAGGTTCAGGATGATGGACTACATGGCCTCACCTATGGCATCGAACCTGAAGCTATTGAGTGATGCTTCTTCAGAGACGGTTGATACTACGATGTATCGTCAAATGATTGGGTCCTTGATGTACCTGAGACCAGATATTTGCTTTGCGGTGAACACATTGAGACATGTTCACCTGATGGTTGCAAAGCATGTAGGGGTACAATTGATTATGGGCTCAAGTACGATGTGAATCAAAAGATTAACCTGGAGGGTTATGTTGATTCTGATTGGGAAGGCAGTGCCATTGACAGGAAGAGTACTTCAGGATGTTGCTTCAGTATGGGATCGGGTGTGATCTCTTGGTTTAGCAGGAAGCAATCCTATGTGGCACTGAGTACAGTTGAAGCAGAGTATGTTGCAGCTTGTTCAGCTAGTTGTGAGGTAGTATGGATGCGGAAGCTACTGTCTGATATATTTGATCTCCAGTGGGATGCCACCTGTATACATTGTGACAACCAGAGTTGCGTGAAGTTATCAGAGAATCCAATGTTCCATGACAGGTCGAAGCATATTGAGATCAAATATCACTATATCAGGGATATGGTGCAGAGAGGAGCAGTGAAGCTCCTGTAT